>OFHU01000045.1:0-169926 GCA_900245905.1 Lacerta viridis
GGACAATACAGCTCTCCAGCTGAAGACTCCATAGATCACCCTTACCCAGCCAGATGTTATGAGCTACAATTCCTATCAGCCCAAGCCAGTATGGCCAGTGGTCAAGAATGCCAGGAATTGTAGGCCACCAGGTGGGGGGAGCCCAAAACATCTGGAGGACACCAGGCTGGAGAAGACCTGCCCTAAGCTACTGGTTTGGGGACAGAAAATAACCTCTACTCCTCTCACCATTCCTTTTCCTGAATGGGAGAAGGTTAGCCACAAAGGAGCTTGGTGATCTTTCCATATTCCTCTGTGCAGATGGTGCTGTGGTCTAAAACACTGAGCCTCTTGGGGTGGTTGATCAGAAGGTCAGCAGTTTGAATCCCCACGATGGGGTGAGATCCTGTTGCTCTGTCCCAGCTCCTGCCAGCTTAGCCGTTTGAAAGCACGCCAGTGCAAGTAGATAAATAGGTACCACTGCGGCGGGAAGGTAAACAGTTTTCCCGCGCGCTCTGGCTTCCATCACAGTGTCAGAAGCGGCTTAGTCATGCTGGCCACATGGCCCGGAAAGTGGTCTGTGGACAAAGGGCGGCTCCCTCGGCCTGAAAGCGAGATGAGTGTTGCAACCCCATAGTCGCCTTTGACTGGACTTAACCATCTAGGGGTACTTTACCTTTTTTTTTTTAACCTTATTCCTCTGTAGGAAAGGTTGCAATTTGGGACTGGTAGCATGCATCCCATAAGATTGCTTCTGTTCAGAAGAACCGGAAGCTTAGGCACCTATGTTTTCCTTTGAATGACATATTTTTGCTTAGATTCCACATTTTTGTGACTACTACTCGTTTTTTGTTTTTTTTAAAAACCCACTCTCCATTATTTTTTGTGCCCCCTAACTTGAAACAAACAGAAGAAAGGGGATGCCCCAGTTTTTAATACCTAGCAAAGAGGATAATCTTCTACTTTCCCAGAAAAGGTATAAGATGAGAAGTTCTCCTGGAAAAGTGGGGCACTTGCAGAATACCTTTCCAGAGAATTGTGGCATACATCTTGTGAGTTTATGTATATGTTAGAATTTTTGGGAATTCAGGAGTTTGAACTGTCTACTCCAGGGCTGAGCTTATCCCATTTGGTCTGCTTCACATCAGAGAGAGAGAGAGAGAGAGAGGTCAACTTCTCCGGTCATAAAGCTCTTCTGCCTCTCCTTGGCTGCTTGGAGAGCAGCCATAGCCCAGAGCAAAATATAGTCGATAATCCTTTGGTTTGGCTTCAGTGAAACAGAGAACTAGCAAACAAAAGGAGGGGAATCAATGAGGTTCCACGTGAGGTATAGAAAGCTTCACTATAACATTCAAAGATGACCTCAGGCTCCGCTGGAAGCGGGAAAGGAACGCTTATATTTTCTATTTCCATTATAGGCAAAGGTTTAGCAAGGAAAATGCTGCACCCTGGTCAGAAACAAGGATGACCTTGTTTGTCTCTGCATTATGGAGAAGGACGAGTGGATCTATTAACTCAAAACTTTTTTTTCTCTCTCTCTCTCTAAAAAAAACCCCCCCAAAACCCCCCAAACCCTCATAAATTCAACATATTTATTTACCAGTTTGCTATTTAAAAAATACACCCCAAAGTCCCTGTGAAGATTTGTTAGCATTTTTCAAGCTATTTCATCTAATATAATGCATTTGTTTGTAAGTGTGCATAAAAGCACACATTTTCACTGAAATGTGTGCTTTTATGCACACTTCCCCCTGATATACACACTTTTATGCACGTTTCTTGGTCAGAGAACTGCATCGTAAAATGCTGAGAAGGGACTTCTCAACTGGGGTGCTAGAACAACAACAACAACAACAACAGCCTTTGCCATAGAGAGCTTGAAGATACAACTGGTTATGGAGCCAACTTTGATGCAGCCTCTAGGATTACTGGGATTACTATATCTATTTCTCATAGCTCAAGAAAAAGGGTGGTATTCACGAATATTTTTGCATTACTGCAAGGAATAGCACTAGAGCAAAGGGATTTCTCACCATGCAAACCCTGCACCATCACCAAATCTGCTCTGAAGGAAACCCAGAACAGATTTGGGGTATGTGCAGGGGTAAGAGGAGTGGGCACAGTTCCATTTCACAAGGAGAAAACCCACCACTGATGGAGAAATCTGCTTAGTGCTGTGTTGAATCCAACCCAGTGCTGCTGCTGCTGTTGTTTAGTTGTTTAGTCGTGTCCGACTCTTTGTGACCCCATGGACCAGAGCATAGTCGTGTCCGACTCTTTGTGACCCCATGGACCAGAGCACGCCAGGCACACCTATCTTTCACTGCCTCCTGCAGTTTGGCCAAACTCATGCTAGTTGCTTCGAGAACACTGTCCAACCATCTCATCCTCTGTCGTCCCCTTCTCCTTGTGCCCTCCATCTTTCCCAACATCAGGGTCTTTTCCAGGGAGTCTTCTCTTCTCATGAGGTGGCCAAAGTATTGGAGCCTCAGCTTCAGGATCTGTCCTTCCAGTGAGCACTCAGGGCTGATTTCCTTCAGAATGGATAGGTTTGATCTTTTTTGCAGTCCATGGGACTCTCAAGAGTCTCCTCCAGCACCAGTGCTGTTAGGGAGAAACAATTTTTCCCAGTTTTGTTCCTTTCTGGTTCCTCTGGTTTCCACTGTCCCATATTCTAATCATCCAAAGTCCTGGTTTAATCAAGATAACTTCCAAATTTAACTCCAGATTTGGAACATTCAAAATTCTTATTCAGTCTGAAAGCACGAGGAGCCAAGCCAAAGTCAGCACCTTGGAGAGAGATCAAAGTATGGTTTCATGACCACAAATGATGCTCCTGCAGCTAAGGCCAAGCATCCAAGATGCCCCAGCAAGGTGCTGGACTGCTGCAACTATTTGAGGGCTAGGTAGTGATTGACAGGAGGCTCCACCCTCTGAAGGTCCTGGCCAGTTAAAAGGGCCATTGCAGCTGTTGGCTCCTTTGAGGTAATGGCACTCCACCTGTGGAGATCTCTCCTTGGGGACTCTCTTGGTTCCCCAAGGAGACTATGGATCAACCATCAGATTCCAGTAGCAGGAGGTGTCTCCTCAGGGTTCAGGAGAAGAGAGACATGCTCTGGTACCTGTGGACCCCTACAGGATGGACCAGGATATGGTTCCATCTTCTCCAAGGAGCTGAAATTGATGGAGGACTCTTCTTCTTCTTCTTTTTCTTCTTATGAAGTATTTTTATTAAAGATTTCTTGATTTAAGAGGACTCTTATTTTGAGGAATTCTGGTCCAGGGTCAGGACATATGTGCTCCGGGTGCATTTACCCCATTTGAACTCCAACGCTCCTTTTCTAGAAAGTAAACACCGGAATGTAAAACAAGATAAGAAGGCTGGCTCTTCCCCCTTTGCTCAAGAGGCTGGCGCTGCTGCACAGAACCCCGTGTTGTTTACTAAGCTCCTCTCCTTTGTCTTTGATCAAATATACATGCCGCCTTAGGACACACTCTGTACAGTTTTGCACTCGTCTTTTGGGACTCCCGTCTCATCTTTGCAGTTCCTTTTCAGAGAGATTGTGCTGGAGCTTTCCTTCATTCACCTAAACAATCAAGCTCCTCAAAGATCTTGTTCTCTCCTGTACTCCCAGCCTCAGAGGTAACTTTTGCCTCCCCCCCCAACCCCCTGTCTCAATTTGCTATGTTCTCTCTTCTTTCTGGCAGCTGAAAAGCAACAGCTCTCTAATGAGCTACACAGCAAGCAACTTTTTGGCATATTGAGGCACTACAGAAGCCTTTCCTGATAGCTTCATTCAGTTAGGCCAGAAGTGTCCAGATTTGCCCCCCCCAAAGCCCTCATAGATCATGAGACTGGATGACAACACTACAATCGACTGCAACATGCAGAATCCAAAGACCAGGCAATAACATTTTTTTAATTTTTTAAAGCAATAATTTCTCAGACAAGGCTATGCAGCAAGGTGGAACCGATTCTAACTGATCATCCTTTGCTCACATTCAGAAATGATTGGTGGAGAAGTTCTCTTGCAGTTTATCATAATCATGGTAATGTGCCTTGATGGCTGGAGAATCTCACTCCCTGCCTTTGGAAAGTGACACCCTTTAGGCACCAGAGGAAAAATTTGAAAGAAGTTTGCAATTTGAACTGATTGTTGTTGTTGTTGTTCAGTCGTTCAGTCGTGTCCGACTCTTCGTGACCCCATGGACCAGAGCACGCCAGGCACGCCTATCCTTCACTGCCTCTCGCAGTTTGGCCAAACTCATGTTAGTAGCTTCGAGAACACTGTCCAACCATCTCATCCTCTGTCGTCCCCTTCTCCTTGTGCCCTCCATCTTTCCCAACATCAGGGTCTTTTCTAGGGAGTCTTCTCTTCTCATGAGGTGGCCAAAGTACTGGAGCCTCAACTTCAGGATCTGTCCTTCTAGTGAGCACTCAGGGCTGATTTCTTGAGAATGGATAGGTTTGATCTTCTTGCAGTCCATGGGACTCTCAAGAGTCTCCTCCAGCACCATAATTCATTCAAATCTTCTTGCAGTCCATGGGACTCTCAAGAGTCTTCCAGCACCATAATTCAAAAGCATCAATTCTTCGGTGATCAGCCTTCTTTATGGTCCAGCTCTCACTTCCGTACATTACTACTGGGAAAACCATAGCTTTAACTATACGGACCTTTGTCGGCAAGGTGATGTCTTTGCTTTTTAAGATGCTGTCTAGGTTTGTCATTGCTTTTCTCCCAAGAAGCAGGCGTCTTCTAATTTCGTGACTGCTGTCACCATCTGCAGTGATCATGGAACCCAAGAAAGTAAAATCTCTCACTGCCTCCATTTCTTCCCCTTCTATTTGCCAGGAGGTGATGGGACCAGTGGCCATGATCTTAGTTTTTTTGATGTTGAGCTTCAGACCATATTTTGCGCTCTCCTCTTTCACCCTCATTAAAAGGTTCTTTAATTCCTCCTCACTTTCTGCCATCAAGGTTGTATCATCAGCATATCTGAGGTTGTTGATTTTTTTCCGGCAATCTTAATTCCAGTTTGGGATTCATCCAGTCCAGCCTTTTTTGAACTGATAATTTGAACTGATAATTGAGTGTTAAAGAGTGATTTTCTTCAGTGCTCTAGCCAGCTAGCCATGCTTTTAGCAAAATTTATATGCCGCTTGATTGTAATAAAATGTTGGCAGTCCGAATCCACGCGACGGGGTGAGCTCCTGTTGCTCTGTCCCAGCTCCTGCCAACCTAGCAGTTTGAAAGCAACCTAGCAGTTTGAAAGCACCAGTGCATGTAGATAAATAGGTACCGCTGTGACGGGAAGGTAAACGGAGTTTCCGTGCGCTCTGGCACTGTCACAGTGTCCTGTTGCACCAGAAGCGGTTTAGTCATGCTGGCCACATGACCCAGAAAGCTGTCTGCGGACAAACGCTGGCTCCCTCGGCCTGAAAGCAAGATGAGCACTGTAACCCCATAGTCACCTTTGACTGGACTTAACTGTGCAGGTGTCCTTTATCACTAACCTTAATAAAACGGCAAAGTGGTTTACAAGAAACATTAAAACCACCAACAAAAAACGGTTAAAAACAAGTAATGAAAAACATTCAGAAGGCAATTGAAATCGACAGTGGACGAAAAAGAAATTAAACATGGCAACAACTTTTCTTTTCGCACAGCTGCCAAGAATCCACCCAGCAACCTCTTTGTGGACTCAGAAACACCCAGCAGCTTTCAAGTCCACTGGGATCCTCCCGAGGGCGCTGTGCAGCACTACAGGCTCAGCTATGCTCCTGAGAGTGATAGCAAGCACCAGGAAATGGTAAGTTTTTTGCAGGGGGTGGAGCTTGGGGAGATGGGGTGTGGCTTCCTTGTTGGACACTTCCGTACTTGATTGATGTGACCCTCAACCACACACGACTCAGAGTTGCCTATGCTAAAACGCACAAGCAGTTCAGCAGTGAATAGCATGCAAAGATAACACAAATTAAAAAATGTTTATAATTTTTATTGTTTCGGAAAATAAATTTGTTTGAAAACAAACCAAATATGTTAAGTTTCAGAGCCAAAAGCCTAAGATGAGTCATAGGAAGATTTTGCTTCCTTTCACTTTAATTCATCTTATAGGGTTGCTGTGAGGAAAAAAAACAGGCGAGGGGAAACTCATTTTCTCCTCTCAACCAACCCTATAAGATGAATTAAAGTGAGAGGTAGCGGCTGATCCAAAGTCACCCAGAAAGTTTCATGGCTGAGAGGACATTTGGACCTGGGTCCCCTCATTCCTAGTCTGGCTTCCTAAGTGCTATGCTAGCTCACCTTGGATAGAGTAGCTAATTATGCTAAATTATGACACTCGCTGGGTGACTTTGTGTTGGCCATTCTCTCGCAGCTTGAACTACCTCTCAGGATTGTTGTGGGATGAGGTTATGCATTGTCCTGAGCTCCTCTGAAAACTGGTGAGGGTGTGTGTGTGTGTGTGTGTGTGTATATATATATATAATATATATATATATATATATGTATATAGGGACCCCTGACCATTCCCCCCGCACTCCTCTTCCTCCGCCAGTGAGTATAAATGTCCCGTTACAATGATACATATATTTTGTAATCCTTGAGTCCAATCACTGAATAATTTGCTGGATGAAAAAATAAAAAATGCACAAAGGATGTTTCCTTGCATTGACTTTTGAATCACCCAAAATGGAGTATTTTGTTAAGGTTGCAAAAATTACAGCTTCTGCTTTCCACAGATAACTGTTTCTGGGAGGAGCAGGTCAATCACTCTTCACTCACTGCTTCCTAATCGATTGTACATGGTGACGGTTTCTGCAGTCTATCTCACAGGAGAAAGTGACCCTGTATCGACCATAGGCCAGACAGGTAGGCAAAACAGTGGGCTCAGCCCTAGGTTTGGGAGGGCCTTGCAGCGCTGTTGTCATGGGGGCCCCAGCTGCAGTGTAGACATCTGGGATTACAGGTACTTCACGCTCTTTTCCCTGCAGGGAATCCCTTCCCCAGCTGACGAAATCACCCCTCCCCTGCGCTCCCCCGGTGCGTAGCTGAACTATGGGAACGGAGATGTTTTCGGCCCCCTCCTCTACGTTTGCTGGCAGGGGCCAATGCTGAGTGGATGGAGGAAGCCAAGCGTGGTGCCGTTCGATGGCTTGCTCCTCCGGAGTGCGAGGGAGTAAACCGCACCGTGCTGTGCCAGTAATGGGTGCAAAAGCGGGCAGACCAACAAATGCAAATTTGTCATTTGAATTTTATCCCCCCTAAAGTAGGACTGGTGAGGGGTGTGGCCTGGAGGGAGGGGGTGCGGCCTGTGGAGATTTCTGAGGGCTAGACAGAAATAACAACAACAACAACAACAACAATTTATTATATATACCCCGCCCATCTGGCTGGGTTTCCCCAACCACTCTGGGCAGCTCCCAACAGAATATTCAAAACACTATAAAACTTCAAACATTAAAAAACTTTCCTAAACAGGGCTGCCATTAGATGTCTTCTAAAAGTCAGTTGTTTATTTCCTTGACATACGATGGGAGGGCGTTCTGCAGGGCGGGTGGCACCACTGAGAAGGCCCTCTGCCTGGTTCCCTGTAACCTCACTTCTCGCAGTGAGGGAACCGCCAGAAGGCCCTCGGTGCTGGATCTCAGTGTCCGGGCTGAATGATGGGGGTGGAGACGCTCCTTCAGGTATACTGGACCGAGGCCGTTTAGGGCTTTAAAGGTCAGCACCAACACTTTGAATTGTGCTCGGAAACGTACTGGGAGCCAATGTAGGTCTTTCAGGACCGGTGTTATATGGTCTCGGTGGCCACTCCCAGTCACCAGTCTAGCTGCCGCATTCTGGATTAGTTGTAGTTTCCAGGTCACCTTCAAAGGTAGCCCCACATAGAGCGCATTGCACAGAGAGCCACATTTACCTAGGCCTGAGCTTCCCCGTCCTTGAGCTACTTAAGCAGCTATTCTTATCTTTCCTGTAGCTTCTCTTTTGGCCAGACTGCCCACAATAAGAGGATCTTTCCCTTTCAAAGCTGAGGGTAAGAAAATTTATATTTGCTACTTTACCAGTATTGTGGTGATTTCCCGTCTTTCTTGTGCCTTTCTGGTTTTATTTTTGTTTGGTATAGACGTCAAGCAACTTTGACAGGAGATTGAAGGGTACCTTCCAAATCCAGTATCAATGTTTTGACGATTGCTGGATTTTCATATTCTTTCTAGCCCCCCCACCCCTTTCCTGGCATCATTCGCACAATTTTCCTGGAGCTCTTTAAGTCACAAATGGGTCCCTCCCTCCTTCTCCCCCAACGCATATCCAAGGTGAAACAAATGCAAATTCACAAGGTGTAGAGTTATTTTCAACAAATGTCTGGCATTATTCAGCGAGAGGATATTTATTTCTGTGCCCTTGGCAGAATAGGAAAGCTATGAATGTGCTTCAGAAACGCTTTCAATTAATTCAGCTCCTCTGTAAATTGTGTTATTAATGTACGTGAGTTTCTCACGGGTGTCTCCTCAAATGACTGGCTATAAAACACGATAGCAAGAGGATTTGTAGCAAGTGTTGAGCAAACAGGGCTATTTTTTTTTGTATAAACAAACCCACCAACAATAATCTGCCAAGGAGTAAATTGTAAAATACAAATGTTGTGGAAATGGGTTTTTGCGACTCTTTTGGAGACTGCAAAGGTTTCGGTTGGGTGTTTATCAGGGAACCGCAGCAAAGAATGGAAATGGAATACAGCAGCAAATTGGGGCCATGCAATGTCATAGAAAGGGTGGGTTGTGGGTTTTTGCTTTGCCGCTCCTCAGAATTAGATTCCTTGGGTGGCAGGCAGGTGCATGCTGAACCCATCTTCACAGACTTCTCCAGCATCTCCCCACTTCCCTAGATTGGCTTGGGAGAAACCCTGGAACCCATAGATGGCACGGGGAGTAGGAGGGAAATTGTTCTGCCCAGAAAGCTGAAATGCTTGCATGGATGAAATGATGCAATGCAGTGCCCAGCACCTCCATGTAGACCAGGGAAAAGATCCCTGCCTGAAACTGTGAGCAGCTGCTTGCCAGTCAGTGTAGACCAGACAGAGCCAGTGTGGTGTAGTGGTTAAGAGTGGTAGACTCATAATCTGGGGAACCGGGTTCGCGTCTCCGCTCCTCCACATGCAGCTGCTGGGTGACCTTGGGCTAGTCACACTTCTCTGAAGTCTCTCAGCCCCACTCACCTCACAGAGTGTTTGTTGTGGGGGAGGAAGGGAAAGGAGAATGTTAGCCGCTTTGAGACTCCTTCGGGTAGTGATAAAGTGGGATATCAAATCCATACTCTTCTTCTTCTTCTTCTTCTTCTGAATTCTGGTCGATCACCACCCACTCTCCTCTGGAGACGTGCCTGAGCAGCCACCACCTTGTCCTGAGCTCTTCTCGCGGGAGAGACTGTATTGACTCTGCATGCGCGTGCGCCCCTGCCCTGTAGGTGTGTGCCCGCCCACCCTGCACCCACCCCTGCCATGTTGGGGGAAGCAGCCAGTGCCTGCCCCCTGGGGGAAACCCCCATCCCTGCCTCCCACCTTGGATCCATCCCTCTCCCTTCGTGGGGAAGAAGCTTGTGACCACCCGACCGACCTCCCTGCACCCATCTCTGCCACCCACCCTGGACCCACCCCTGGGTAGTAGATCACTGCCAGTTTTTATATTGGGTCATAGATCACAGCCAACTTGAAGTTGGACATGCCTGGTGTAGACAATACTGAACTTGATGCACCAGTGCTCTGACCAGAATAATAGAATCATAAAGGTAAAGGGACCCCTGATCATTAAGTCCAGTCGTGGATTCCTCTGGGGTTGTGGTGCTCATCTCGTTTTACAGGCAGAGTGAACCGGCCCACAGCTTCCAGGTCATGTGGCCAGCATGACTAAGCCACTTCTGGCGAACCAGAGCAGTGCACAGAAATGCCGTTTACCTTCCCACCGGAGTGGTACCTATTTATCTACTTGCACTTCAATGTGCTTTCGAGCTGCTAGGTTGGCAGGAGCAGGGACTTAGCAACGGGAGCTCACCCCGCCGTGGGGATTCGAACCACCGACCTTCTGATCGGCAAGCCCTAGGCTCTATGATTCAGGCAGCTTCCTATATTCCAATGCTCCTGTTATATAAAGCTCTGGATACATTGATTGATGGTGCTATGTAAGTAAGAAAGACTTTTCATAATAATGATCATATGCCCTAAGCAGATGCTCAGAAAGACAACCACGGAATGCGACACCCTCTCGAGTGTCCTTGCTTTTCAGGGGGCACCTCTCATTTTACCATCAAATGCTCCATTTTCTCGGCTTCCAGCTTGCCCCCTTTGTCTGGGACTGTTACAGAAGCAAATAACTGCAGCGCTTGGTTCTTTCTGAAGGCGTCTCTCCACCCCCCCCCGCCCCACTCAACCCATTTAGATGGAGAGCACTTTCTAACTCTTCACCAAAGAGCCTTTGATTCTTCCTCTCTTATCTCTGATTTGTATGAGCTGCGGTTCCCAGTTTTTGATTCCTTGGCTCAAAGGATGAGAGAGGATTTAGCAGGGGATTTCCTGTAAAAGGTGAACTGCAGACGTATGCCAAAGCGTTTGTATTATTTTCTGCAAAACAACTCACTTTGCCTCCCGAAACGCAGCTGGCCGAAACGCAGCTGGCTGAACGGGCATCAAAAGGAGAAAAGTGCTCACTCCTTTTCACCACGTACAATTAATATAGTGTAATGCAATGGCCCACTTACTCCTGAATTCATTGTTATGGCAGCGGTTTTTAGTCTGTATGGGTAAACAACTGCAAGGTGAAAGCTGCACTTTACAGAATATGGTCTGAAAAAAAGAAAAAACAGAAATGAAAACCCCCAACTTGCATGGCTGGAATTGAGTGCAACATTTTACTGTGATTGCAGTAATTCACCTTTCATGAAAATGAAAAGGTTTTGACAAGCAAGGGGGAGGGGAAAGAAAGGGACCCTCATGGCGGGGAGAACAGCAGGCATGGGATAATAAGGATTAGAAATCCCCGTTCTCCAAGGCAGCTGGAAGTCAAGACAATTTTGCAGCCAGCCCTAGCAAAGTGATGAGTGGACTTGAATGATGCAGGCATTTCCAAACCTGTTTGTCCCATTCAAGTGTTCTATTTAACAACGGGTTTTTTTTTTTTTTAAATTAATGTGCAGTGGGTTGGCTCCCAGTTTGAAGACTAGGATGTTGGACATCGAGGCCACAGAGCAACATAATCAACAACAAAATGCTGTCTCACACTTTACAGCAGGGTTGGGGCCTTGCTTTCTGTCCGAAGGCCACACTCCTTTCTGAACAAACCTTCTGAGGTCCACATGCCTGTTGGCAGAACATCATATGCAAATTTTACCTTATATTTTCTGGGCTTCACACCAGCTGGAGAGCCTCTGCCAGTCAGGCGAACCTTGGCACTCCAGATGTTTTGGGACTACAACCCCCATCATTCCTGACCGGCTGGTCCTGTTAGCTAGGGATGATGGGAGTTGTAGTTCCAAAACATCAGGAGTGGCAAGGTTCTCCACCACTGGAGTAGACCATAACAGCAACAACAACAACAACAACAAAATCCTTCAAGTTCTGGGCACCACAGTTCAAGAAGGATACTGACAAGCTGGAACGTGTCCAGAAGAGGGCAACCAAAATGGTCAAAGGCCTGGAAACGATGCCTTATGAGGAACGGCTTAGGGAGCTGGGTATGTTTAGCCTGGAGAAGAGAAGGTTAAGGGGTGATATGATAGCCATGTTCAAATATATAAAAGGATGTCATATAGAGGAGGGAGAAAGGTTGTTTTCTGCTGCTCCAGAGAAGCGGACACGGGGCAATGGATTCAAACTACAAGAAAGAAGATTCCACCTAAACATTAGGAAGAACTTCCTGACAGTGAGAGCTGTTGGACAGTGGAATTTGCTGCCAAGGAGTGTGGTGGAGTCTCCTTCTTTGGAGGTCTTTAAGCGGAGGCTTGACAGCCATCTGTCAGGAATGCTTTGATGGTGTTTCCTGCTTGGCAGGGGTTGGACTGGATGGCCCTTGTGGTCTCTTCCAACTCTATGATTCTATGAGCTGACTGCTGGTGCTAGAGATGTGCAAAATCTTCCTTTCTGTGGATTATCTTGCATGTTGGTCAAAGGGAGCCTGGTCCACTTCCCTTTCAGGATTGCCCCCTTAGCTACTGTTTTTATAGTACCACCTTAGAGACCAACTAAGTTTGTTATTGGTATGAACTTTTGTGTGCATGCACACTTCTTCAGAACTTCTTTGGAAGAGAACTTCTTCAGAAGAATAGACCGTATTAGGCTGCATCAGCCTTCCGCAGAGTGGTTCCTTCCAGCTGTTGTTGAACTCCATCAGACACAGCCAGCATCGTCAATTGGGGGGGGACGGAGATGGCAGATCATCAACATCTGGAAGGCAGGAAGTTGGGGAAGGCTGGGCTGTAGAAGCCAATGACCTGGATCACCGTAAGGCAAGTTTGAATGTACAGTGGTACCTCAGGTTACATACGCCTCAGGTTACATACGCTTCAGGTTACATACTCCACTAACCCAGAAATAACGCTTCAGGTTAAGAACTTTGCTTCAGGATAAGAACAGAAATTGTGCTCTGGTGGCGCAGCGGGAGGCCCCATTAGCTAAAGTGGTGCTTCAGGTTAAGAACAGTTTCAGGTTAAGAATGGACTTCCGGAACGAATTAAGTTCTTAACCCGAGGTACCCCTGTATGCACATTCAAAGCCAGGTTGTTCCTTTGAAATGTGTGAAATTATTCATCCAGTGAAGAAGGATGCTGGAAGTTTTGGGGCAGTGAAAGGAAAGGACTTCTCCATGCAACATATAATGAAACCGTAGAACTCACTCCCACAAGAGACAGGGGTAGCAATCAACTTGGATGGCCTTAAAAAGGAGATTAGGCAAATGGGCGAAGGAGAAGATTATCAAGGACTGCTGGCCATGATAGTGGCTATACTCCACCTCCACAATTCAGGGCATTAATCCTTCCAGTTGCTGGAAACCACAAAAGGAGAGGGTGCTCTTCTGCTCAGGTCCTGCTTGCAGGCTTTTGATAATCATCTGGTTGGCCGTTGTGAGAATAGCATGCTGGAACAAATGGGCCACTGGCCTGATCTCCTTCAGGTAACTAATATATCGATGCTTCCTTTCATGTCTCTTCCTTTCCACCTGCTCCATGTCATTCTGAAGACTGCCCTGTCCTGGACTCCATGGAAGGTTCTCTGCAAGGTAGGCTGCCAGCTTCTTCCTTGTTTTTGCAAAAAGAGAGAGAGAGCCCTCCTCTCTTGGCTATGCAGTGTCTCAAAGATCTAGGTGCTGTATGACAGATACAAGGGGGTGCTGGAAACATAATCCAACCCCCTGCAATGCCTGGATCCTACCCACAGCCATGCCTGGGTGGGCTCAAACCACCAACCTTCTGGTTAATAGCCACTGAGGGGCATTAGGCCCTGCCCACAAGCTTACAAGCTGATTGGATTTATCTATAATAGACAATGAGGTCCTAATTAATGGCCTTTGGTTAAGCCATAGAATTGCGGTTCAGTACTGTTGGCCAGTGGCCTGAGTTCTGCCCCACTTCTCAGAGAAGTGGTGGGTTTGCTCCCGCCACCAAGGGCAGGACTTTGCAGGTGGCCCATTCAGGGTGGCATCAACCCTACTTTTGATAGCTGGAGGTTACACCCAAGCCCTAGCAGAATGAGTGGAAAAGCAGGGCCATGCCTGCTATCTGCCAGGAGCCCAGGCTGCTGTCTTGATAACACTGCACGCAAGTCGTAATTAGCTGGGAGATTTATTGCAATACAAACAATGAGTCTCGGACACCTAACTGCACATCCAATGCTTATGAATCAGTTGACCCTTCTGAGGAGTGCTTACGGTTATGGCAGAATATCCTGAACCCATGACCCTTCCATTTCTGGCTTTGTTTTCTATCTAAGACCTTTCCCATATGTCTGCTTTTTGGGCTAACTAACTCCCCTTCCGGTGAGGAACTGCTCTCCCTCCCGCCTTCCAAAACTGCCTGTGCTTCCAGAGAGAGTTTGTTTCTCTCTAGCACACTCTCTGCATCCCTGTCATTTTCAAAGTGAGGGAGAGTTGAGATATGACTGTTTGCAGCTGCCTGGGAAGAATGTGAGTCTCTCTCTTGTTGGCTGCTTCTCATATCGTGCTCTTATACCTTGGGCAGAAGTGTTCATGACACTATCCTTGCCTAGTCACCATGTTCCATGCTGACCTCACCCTCTGATGCCCATGCAGTGGAGAGATCTAAACACATGCAATTGGCTCCCTGCTTCATACTGGGGCGGCATGCAACAAATACTTTCTCCTCCAACACACTGGGGCTGGCAGTGACAAAATGGAGGGGGCAGGACTGCTGAGCACAGCTCCACTCTTCCCCTCACACGGCTACCACTGGAGCACCATATTTCCACGGAAGACTCAGATATAGGGCTCAGGTCTTTGGCATTAACGTCACTCTCCATTTGGGCGCGGATTTGTGGAGGCAGGTTTAGCTAGAGAGAAAGAGAGTGAGTTGCCCTTGCTCCGCATTGGCTTTATCTGCCTGCTGTGACATCATTCCATAGCCCAGACTGATTGGCTATGTGACAACGTTGCCGTTATTAGGGAGAATAAGCGCTGTTTTGCAAGCTGCAACTAATTGGGAGCTACGAAGAGCAGCAAACTAGAATGGAAAAGGATACCCTTGTGGGGTGGGGGGTTATTTCTGGAAATGTTCTGCCATCCGCTGTCCCTCCCTGTCCTGATGGCACCAAAAACGTTTGCTTGAAAACGTTTGGCTCAGCCCTTGCACTAACGCCTATTACTGAGCATGTGATCCCACCAGAGAAACCCAAGGGAGAGTTTCTTTTACGAATATTCCTCTGCAACTGAAAGGATTTCACAAACAGAATTGCTTAGTGCCTCAGCTGTGCTCCTTTGACCTATATCCCTCTTGATACCAACCGTATATAGCTATATATGGTCTACAGCTGTGGCTTCAACTTTCCCTTGATAACATTATTAACATTTAGTGCAAACTTTAATTGAGATGAGAAGATTTCGACGCCGGGGTCTTTTTGCAAATTTTAATCCCCCTACAACATACTGCCATCTTGATAGATAAAACTTAGAACTGGGTTATGGGGAGATGAACCTGGTGGGGGTAGGATATTGATTAAAAGCCCCCCTTACCTTCTTTTTATGCGTCCCCTTTACTATTTATATAATTATCTCCTTTCCAGTTGTTCCTTCCTTCTGCCCGCACCCTGGCCTCAGCTTTCCATAAATTCAGATAAGCGAATGGGCAGCGGTGGGGGGAATTGCTGATTGCAAAGTCTGCTTGCATTAAAGACTTTAGAAAATGACTCATAGAGCTTTAATGAGAAGTTGCCGAAGAGGGAGGAAGCTCTGAGGGCCCGGGGATGAGGTCCCCCCCCCCCACACCATTTCTCTTTTTTTGTGGGAGAATATGTATTCGCCATGCAACTCAGGTCAACCCTCACTTAGCAGTTTAAAGTGTGTGGGGAGAGACATGAAAATGGGAAGAGAGCAGTTTAATTTTCTGCCAGGATTTTGCTTGCCTGTTTGCTACAATGCGCAAGCTTATGCGATTTGGGAGTGACTGGGCAAATCTTTATGGCTGATTCACCCAAACTTCACACATACACACCCATTGGAACAACCCACTTTGCCCAAGAGCTGATGGAATCCTGTATTCTAAGAACTGGGTTTGCATCTGGGAGCCTTGGGTTCAAATCCCACATTTGCTAGGGACTTCTCACCTGATCTTCAGCCCCTCGCTCCTCCCATCCTTTGTGGCGCTTGCTGCTTTTAGCACAGACAAGGCATTCCACTATATCCCTGTTCTCTGTTTTCTCCAGGTTATGATATGATGGAGGTGTTTGGACTGATGGAAAAGGAGTATGCCTCCATCAAAGGAGTTGCTATGGAACCCTACATCTTCCTAGGAATCCACACTTACACTCTTTTCAGGGATATCCAGCTGACCCGGAAGACAAGGTAATGTGTATGGCTCCCAGTATGTTTCCGAGCACAATTCAAAGTGTTGGTGCTGACCTTAAAAGCCCTGAATGGCCCCTTGGCCCTGTATACTTGAAGGAGCATCTCTAGCCCCATAGCTCAACCTGGACACTTGTTTCCAGCTCCAAGGACCTTCTGGCGGTTCCCTCACTGCAAGAAGTGAAGTTACAGGGAATGGGGTAGAGGGCCTTCTTGGTAGTGGCACCTGCCCTGTGGAACGCCCTCCCGCCAGATGTCAAGGAGATTAAAAATTATTTGACTTTTAAAGACACATGAAGGCATCCCTGTACAGGGAAGTGTTTAATGGCTGGTGTTTTGTTGTGTTTTTAATGTTTTGTTGGCCAGAGTGGATTAGGAAGTGATTGCAAGGTTTATGGCGCACAAAGGTTTCAGTTTTTAGCAGCATGGGGTGACAGAACCACTTGCTGCTGCTGTTTCTTAAACCTGTTTTATGGGTGATTGCACGGTCTTTATTGTAATGGGCTGCTCCTTTTCTGATTTTGTGTTATGCCCGACACTCTTGAATTTTGCAGGTCACTTGGGGACTTTGGGTGGAATTCAGATAAAGAGCCTCGTCAGCAGAAACCCCGCAGAAGGACTTCCATTTGCACAACAGTGCTTTCTCCCCCTTTCCTCCCCTTGTGCTCTCCCTTGAAATTGGCTCTGGCAGGGGTCAGGAGGACGCTGCCCCCCGCCCTGGAACAACATGCGAGGGGAGGAGAGGGGAGGTCATTCTGTCTGGGCAAGCGGAAAACCTTTCACGGACAGAGTGATTGGAAGGGGCCAGGGAAGGAAAACAGTGAAAAGAAGTTAAAAAAAAATATCGAGTGGCACTGAACCACCTTGTAAATGGGCAAATGTTCAGTAAGGTGAGTGCCGATTTGGGTAATTTGTTCGGCTCTGTCAAATGTGCTAAGTTCAAAGTGAAGTCCGCCATTAAAGACGATTCAGGGCAGCCCTAACACAAGGTTAATGAAAGAGTTGTTAAGAAGAATTGCTTTACTTAGGAACATAGGAAGCTGCCTGATATTGAACCAGGCCAATGGTCTATGTCAATCAGAACTGTCTGTAACCAGGGTTTCGGACAGGAATCTTACCTAGCCCTGCTTGCAGATGCCAGGGGTTGAAACTGAGACCTTCTGCATGCCAATCAGGTGCTCTACCACTGAGCGACAGAAATGATCTCCGCTGCACGGAAAAACAACAACAACAATTGGAGTTCGAGGCTCCCGTGCTGGTGGATTTGGGTGGAAGTTCAGAGTTTCTGAGGCACCTCTTTCAGAGGACAAAGGAGGTTGTTGCTTTTCATGGAATCGTCTCTGTGCAGAGGCCCATAAATTGATTTCTCAAACGCCTTGGGGTAAATTGAGGAAGCCGCTTAGCTATGCCACCAGAGCTAGCTGAGGTACTGGAAATGTTTCATCAGCATATATCTCATCTCACTGCTTCTGCTCTCGCTATCTCACACTCGCGGTAACATTAAGCAGCCATCTATCCGGCCATCAGATAAGGCAAATGGATCTCTGCCACGTGCAGTTTTCTGATGACATGCCTATGAATTCCCCTTCTCCTTGCAGTCACTTTTGGGAGGAGCAAACAAACTTTCAACCCACTTTTGGAGGACAACAGTGCTGAGAGAGCACTGTGGCTTCCTCCTTGACACGGAACCAAACTACCTTGTGACTTTCATTGCACAGTCAAAATTAAGTTGTTGTTGTTCAGTCGTTCAGTCGTGTCCGACTCTTCGTGACCCCATGGACCAGAGCACGCCAGGCATGCCTATCCTTCACTGCCTCTCGCAGTTTGGCCAAACTCATGTTAGTAGCTTCGAGAACACTGTCCAACCATCTCATCCTCTGTCGTCCCCTTCTCCTTGTGCCCTTCCATCTTTCCCAACATCAGGGTCTTTTCTAGGGAGTCTTCTCTTCTCATGAGGTGGCCAAAGTACTGGAGCCTCAACTTCAGGATCTGTCCTTCTAGTGAGCACTCAGGGCTGATTTCTTTAAGAATGGATAGGTTTGATCTTCTTGCAGTCCATGGGACTCTCAAGAGTCTCCTCCAGCACCATAATTCAAAAGCATCAATTCTTCGGCGATCAGCCTTCTTTATGGTCCAGCTCTCACTTCCATACATTACTACTGGGAAAACCATAGCTTTAACTATACGGACCTTTGTTGGCAAGGTTAGAGCATGGTGCTGATAATGCCAAGGTTGCAGGTTCAATCCCTGTCTGGGGACAGCTGCATATTCCTGCATTGCAGGGGGTTGAACTAGATGACCCTCAGGGTCCCTTCCGACTCTAGGATTCTATTGGATTCTATTATTCTATTATTATTCTATTATTCTATTATTCTAATTTCAGATGTAGGAAACCTTGGCTTAGGCACTGGGCGTGTATCCCTCTCAGTCCCCCATGCTGGGGCACTGAGGCACAGCAGGTTTAATCGGAACAAAGGGGGGCACTGCAAAACGTGTGTTTACACAGCTGCCCCCCCTTTCCGCGCAGCTGAGGGGAGATCACCGACCCCCTTTTCAGTGTTTGGCCAGTGACTCCCCTCGCAGCTCCCCCTTTAACGGGGAACCCTGGTTATGCCGCTGCAGGAGGGCGTTATTTCACACACCCCTTATTCAATTGATAGACAAAACGATTCCACCCAAGGCCTAAAACTGCCACCCAAGACCACAGAAACCGCGGTCTCGCCACCAAGACTACCTACAGCTGAAAGAACCCACTAGAGGCTTGCCAACCAATCCTCCAGGCCATGCTTAACATCGCCAAACCAGTGTTCATTCCCCCATGGGGTCACGTGCACCCCGTCAGGTCTGGAAACTTGGATTGGTATTATCTTACACTAGCTGTCAGGGACTATTCAGGGTTTTAGACTAGGATCTATCCTAGACCTACCAGGAGATACCAATGGACCATCTGCATGGAAAGCAAATGCTGTACCTGTGAGCTATGATCTTTCCCCACAAGCCTGGTGTGCTTGCCTGTGATCATTGTGTAAGCTGGCCATCCGATTACCCTGAGGACATCTGCACCTGTTCATAAATACTGGGTCAACTTTGCCACAGTTTTATGGCCTTCTGCAAGTTGTGCAGGTCTCCATTAATCGATGACTTTGGAGCATGACTTTGCTTGCCTCCCAGAGCCTTCTCCGTAATCTGGGGTTTATAATGGCCCGGCATGTATCCCATTTGATTCTATTATTGACTACAGCTTTGCAAAGCAAGACAGACTGGATTATGAAGAGGCAGGCTGTAGCTTCCTTTTTAAGTTTAATTGCTGAAACACAGGGATAATTTTAATCTTGTTTAAAGAAGCAAAGCTTCTTAACATCAAATTGTGAGATTCCACAGAGTACCCTTAGTCAAAATGTTCAGAGACTCAAGTTGGTTTGTTCATGTAGCCAGAATATGTGAAGACAAAGAAGAAGAAGGCGTGCCCTTTCAAGGGCATGATGCCATTTTTAAAGATGGAGGGAAAGCATGAGCGTAAGACCTGACCTTTGAGTTGCGTCCATACATTGTTAATTGAACATAGGCCCCAAAAACACCCACGGGACAAATTAGTCACAATTTAAGCCCCACTGATTTAAGTGGAACTAAGATCCACTTACTTAGTCTGGATTGAACTCATTGCCATGAAGTTAAGAACTAGCAACTATCACACCAAGGAAGCCGATACATGATGCTCATCATATTGATTATTATTATTTATTAAATTTGTATACCGCCCTATATCCATAGATCTGAGGGTGGTTCACAACATAAAACCACAATTTATATGGTATATATAAACAAAACAAAACAAAACAAAACAAAACAAAACTAGTCTTACTTCAAAAAAACTTTTGTCCCATCACCTTTAGAAGGGGAAGAAATCTAGATTTTACTTTCTTTCAACCCAGATGGTGACCTGTAATGCAGGAATCTCAGCTCAAGCATCCAGAACGGAAGTGAGATGGCATAAAGAAGGCGTCGAAGAATTGATGCTTTTGAAATGGTGCTGGAGGAGACTCTGAGAGCATGGTGCAAGAAGATCAAACCTACCTCCAGCCCTGAGGCTCATAGAAGGACAGATCCTGAGTTGAGGCTCCAGTACTTTGGCCACATGAGAAGAGAAACTCCCTGGAAAAGACCCTGATGTTGGGAAAGATGGAGGGCACAAGGAGAAGGGGACGACAGAGGATGAATGGTTGGACAGTGTTCTCGAGCGACTACATGAGTTGGCCAAACTGCGGGAGGCAGTGAAGGATAGGCGTGCCTGGCGTGCTTGGTCCATGGGGTCACGAAGAGTCGGCTGACTGACTGAACAACAACAACACTGTCAGGAATTTTTGCACATGTTTAGTTGGAATCTCCTTTCTTGTAACTTGAAGCTATTGGTTCAAATCCTACCCTTGAGAGCAGGAGAAAACAAACAAGCATATTCCCTCTTCCATGTGACAGTCCTTGAGATATTTGAAGATGCCTCTCATAACTCCTCTCAGTCTCCTCTTTTCCAGGTTCAACATACCCAGCTGCTTCAACCGTTCCTCATAAGGCTTGGTTTCCAGACTCTTGGTAATCATATCGAAAGTGCATGTTCACTTGATGGAATGCTCCTCACCCAATTCACCATCTGAGAGAGCCTCAGATGGTGTTTCCTGGTGTTTCCTGCTTGGCAGGGGGTTGGACTGGATGGCCCTTGTGGTCTCTTCCAACTCTATGATTCTATGAAAACACTGCACCCCAGTGCTTACCACAATTCTTTGATTTGACGTAGTCATAGAATCATAGAATTGTAGAGTTCAGTTCAACCAGAGCAAAGGCTGTATAAATTCAGCAAAAGAGGCGGGTCCCACAGAACAAAATACCTTGACGGCCAAGGGCCAGGGTAAAGAGGTGTGTCTTCAACACAACAACAACAACAACAACAACAACAACAACAACGCAACAACAACATTATTATTTATACCCCTCCCATCTGGCTGTATTGCCCCAGCCACTCTGGGCGGCTTCCAACACATATAAAACCACAAAATCATGCGGCAAAAGTTGTACAGTGAAGATGCAGCTCTGTGGGGAGGGAGTGTCACAGTTTATGGGCTGCCCCAGAGAAAGCCCTCTCCCGGGCCATTGCCACCCCACGCTTCTGAAGGCTATGGGAGCACCACGAGAACTCCCCCTGATGACCTTGGTGTGCAAGATGGTCTGTGAGGATGGATATTTTGGGCCTATGTGATTTAGGGCTTTCTCCAAATCTGGCAGCCAATTTGGTTTCTTTTGGGTCACTAAAACCTCAGGTAGGTTTTAATTGTGTTCAGTCTGTTGCCATGGCACCAGGGATTAACTCTCGGAGGCCATTCCAATGTTCTCTGCTTTTTGTGTCTTCGCTTATTTCCTCAGCGAAGTGTTTCCTTCTGGGATGCCAACCGAATACACTATCACTTTCCTCCTCCGGCTCCTGCCAGAAAGCCCCCGGGAAGCCTTCGCTGTGTGGCAGATAACAGATGAGGACTTCCAGCCTGTACTTGGCATCATACTTGACCGTAAGGAGGCCCATCGATCATTCGGCAGGGAGATCTGGTCGCTACCAGGGGTTTTGGGGTGGGGGAGCTGAGCCAGAATTTCCCGGAAGACAATTTTCTGAGAAAATTCCAGACGTTTTTCTTTTCCTTGTGTCTCCTAGACAAAGCAGCCGCTTGGCAGAATCCTCTCTGAGTATCCTGCACTATTTGTGTGCCTGTTATGAACAGGCAATGCATGAACAGGCATCAAATCAGCGCCAGGCATCGAAAGCATGTTTAATACACATTTAAAACACACGGCTTCCCCAGAAAAAAAAAAACTGGGAGCTGTAGTTTGTGAAGGGTGCTGGGAATTGAAAGCTCTGTGAAGCGGTTACCAGGATATATTTTTGTTGCGGGCGGGAAGCAACATGCTTTAAATCTGCATTCAATTTGCTTTAAATGTATGGTGCGGATGTGAGCCTAAACTGCCCCAGAATGATGGCTGGTTCAAGATGCAAAATGGCAGCCGGCTGCACACACAGTGCCCTGCTGTCAGGAGCAGTTCGGTAATAAAGGCATCAGTGAATTCTTTATTCAATGAAACAAACAGCCCAGGAGGCCAGGCTTAGTGAGCACAGCAATTCTTCCCAGCAGATCTTGCCCCAATGAAGCAGTTGCAAGTACTACCTTTGAAGGTGAATCGGAAACTACAACTAATCCAGAATGCGGCAGCTAGACTGGTGACTGGGAGCGGCCGCCGGACCACATAACACCGGTCCTGAGAGATCTACATTGGCTCCCAGTACGTTTCCGAGCACAATTCAAAGTGTTGGTGCTGACCTTTAAAGCCCTAAACGGCCTCGGTCCTGTATACCTGAAGGAGCGTCTCCACCCCCATCGTTCAGCCCGGACACTGAGATCCAGCGCCGAGGGCCTTCTGTCGGTTCCCTCACTGCGAGAAGCAAAACTACAGGGAACCAGGCAGAGGGCCTTCTCGGTAGTGGCGCCGCCCTGTGGAACGCCCTCCCATCAGAAGTCAAGGGAATAAACAACTACCTGACATTCAGAAAATACCTGAAGGCAGCCCTGTTTAGGGAAGTTTTTAATCTGTGATATTTTAAATGTATTTTAATATTTGATGGAAGCCGCCCAGAGTGGCTGGGGAGACCCAGCCAGATGGGCGGGGTACAAATAAAATTATTATTATTATTATTATTATTATTATTATTATTATTATTATTGAAGGTCCACAGCTGTCTTCCTTCCCTGGGTCCTTCCCAGACAATCTGAGATTTCATTGGAGTGGCTGTCTCTGCTCTGCCCTCTTCATACCTCTTCTGGTCCTGGGAAACCAAGACGGAGGGGAGCTGGTTGCAGCAGGAGCAGCAGACCCCCTGGCTTCTTCAGCAGCCTGCCTGATCTCTGCCTCTTGGCCCCATTCTCTCCAGCCTCCACTTCTGTCTCTGATTCTGGACTGCTCCCTGCTGCAGCCTCTTCCTGCTCATTAAACCCTGTTACCTCTTAACTTCTGACATCCCTTCCTCTCAGTCATCTCCCAATCTTCTCCCTCGGACCACTCATCGTCGTCCCACCACCAGTCCCCAGGCTCTGAGCCTTCATCCTTTGGGGGTTAACCAGCTGGTGCTCAAAAGCGGGTAGCAACATATTTTTATTCATTTTTAAAAAAAATATGTGCCACCTAACTACAATGGTCTCTAAGCAGCGTACAAGAAATACTATACAAAATGGTAAAAATGGGTTAAAACTATCAAGGTAAAGGTAAAGGGATCCCTGACCATCAAGTCCAGTCATGTCCGACTCTGGGGTTGCAGTGCTCATCTCGCTCTATAGGCCGAGGGAGCCGCGTTTGTCCGCAGACAGCTTCCGGGTCATGTGGCCAGCATGACAAAGCCGCTTCTGGCGAACCAGAGCAGCGCACGGAAACGCCGTTTACCTTCCCGCTGGAGCGGTCCCTATTTATCTACTTGCACTTTGATGTGCTTTCGAACTGCTAGGTGGGCAGGAGCTGGGACCGAGCAACGGGAGCTCACCCCGTGGCAGGGATTCGAACCGCCGACCTTCTGATCAGCAAGCCCTAGACTCTGTGGTTTAACCCACAGCGCCACCTGGGTCCCTAAAACTATCAAATCAGTTTTCAATTAAAATGCCTCCTGGAATTTTTAAGAAGAATTCAGTATGCACTGGAGGTTCAATAGGAAAGATTCAAATGACTGGTGTACATGATTCATATATTTTCACACATACAGTATGATTCCCATAGACCAGGGGTGCCCAGACTTTTTTTCAAAGAGGGCCAGATTTGATATGTGAGGGCCGACCAAGGTTGTTGAGCTTTCTTTCTTTTTTTAGGATTTTACCCCCGGCGGGCCGGATTAGGCCCCCAAAACGGATTTTGGACATGCCTGCCATAGACCATCTCTTGAGATGTTGTTCCATTCACTCAGATTTTCGGTTCTCAAAAGTGTGTTTTCCTATTTTCCTGTTGTTACTTCAGCATGTGCAAAGACTATACTGTCTACTGTCCTCTGTGGTTTTCTTTATAACCCCTGGTTTATTTGTGAAATTCCTTCCTCTATAGCCAACAAGAAATCCTTGAAATATTTCCACCGTGACTATGAAGCTGATGTCGAGGAAGTCACCTTTGACCAGCAGGAAGTGAAGAAGATATTCTACGGCAGTTTTCACAAGGTCCTTTATCCAAAGAAGAAACCCATTCAGGATGATTTTTTTAAAAAAAATAATGTCTTCTTTTCCTCTCTAAATGACGATTCTAGAAATATACTTGGGACATTTGCTAACCTGTTGGTGTTTGTACGTGCCGAGATACTAATGAACGATGGGGTGTGCGCCAGCATAATAATGAATTACTAAATCACTTCCTGTCTGCATGCATTAATCTAGGTAAATGTACGCATTGAGTTTCCAAGAAGATATGCAGTAAGGACACGGGCACAATTTGCAGAAAGGAAAAAATAATAATAAGGATCCAATGACTCAGGGATTTAAAAATGATCTGAAAATTAAACTGACGCAATTAGTTGGACCTATAAAGTGACCTTATACTGAGTCAGACCATTGGTCCTCTGAAGCTAGAATTGTTTGTTCTAATTGGCAGCAAATTTGCAAGGTTTCGAGCCAAAATGTTTCCTAGCCTTGCTATTTGAGATCTGTTTCAACTGGGGGTGCCGTAGCATGAATCTGGGGCCTGCTGTAAGCATAGCATGTACAAAACACTGCTGAACCTTTCGTTACTTAAATACAATACCGGTAGTGACGTAACAGGCTGTATGTAACAGTATAACTTCTATTTCAAAAATAAAATAAAAATTCAACCTTTCATGTCACAATATGTAATTCCATAGACCAAATTATCATATGAGCGGAACGTATCCTGAGAGATTAAAGTCCAGCAGATAGATCAGGAGATGCAGTCCATTCAGTTCTTATATTAGCAATATAAGACTGGCAATATAAGATATTAGCAATATATGAGACTGGCATGAGTTTGGCCAAACTGCAGGAGGCAGTGGAGGACAGGGGTGCCTGGCGTGCTCTGGTCCATGGGGTCACGAAGAGTCGGACACGACTGAACGACTGAACAATTAGCAATAACCACGATGTGGAATGCTTACATCAATCTTGTAGTGTTCCACGTGTTTATGGAATTACATATTGTGACATGATATGCTGAATTGTTTTTTGAAATACAGTGGTACCTCAGGTTACATACGCTTCAGGTTACAGACTCCGCTAACCCAGAAATAACGCTTCAGGTTAAGAACTTTGCTTCAGGATAAGAACAGAAATCGTGCTCTGGCGGCACAGCGGCAGCGGGAGGTCCCATTAGCTAAAGTGGTGCTTCAGGTTAAGAACAGTTTCTGGTTAAGAACGGACCTCCGGAATGAATTAAGTACGTAACCAGAGGCACCGCTGTAGAAGTTATACTGTTACATACAGCCTGTTACGTCGCGTGTGTGGTTACCAGTAAGCATAGCATGTGCGCGACCAGTGAGCTGTAGCTACTCAATATCACATGTTGTGCATGCACTGTGATTTTGTTTTTGCTTGTAAATACATACAGGTCCTGCTATCCAAACACTCCTTTTACGAAAACTCACTTATTCAAGCACCAAGCATTAGTACCCAAACCTCGCCATATGCACTGCAGATTCAGATATCCAAACAGTCGGACCTGCGTGTAGTACTCTAAACATATGAGCAGTCTTCAACAAGCCTTCCTTCTTTGTGTTTTGCCGGTGGGGGATGGGGAGGAAGGGGGAGAGTTTGGTCAAATAAGAGAGCATTTTTGACTTCATTGTTTGCCTTCTGCAAGGTTTGAGAGAGTTTTCCTGCTTTTTAAAAACCATTTTGGGTACAAACGTCTATGGTTGGGAACGCATTAAAAATTTCCCCATAGGCATCAGTGGAAATGGTTGACTCGTTATGTGAACATCTGCCTAACAAATGATTTCTTGAGAACACACTATGTTTGGGTAGCAAGATCTGCGTGTATATACATACACACACACACTATATTTGTGGCATGCATGAAATGCAAACTTTCATAGCTCTTTGATTGGATAACCCGGGCCATGACCCTCTGCCTTCTTATCCCCTTTATATTATTTGCTCCTGGAGTGTCATAAGCACCTCTTTTGATTCCTGGCTCTTAGCCTTTTTGCTTTGGCAAATCAATGACCTTCGCAAGGAATATCATCTGTGAGTCCACTTTGGTCAACAGCCATGATTTAAAGAGGCAGGGCCCAGTATTTCTGGGTGCTTCGCATGCTTAGCTGGGTTTCAACTGTGAATTATTTAATGCCTTACTGAAGCCAATTGGTTCTCATCTTACTGTTCTTGAATTGACTTGTGCCTTTGACAACGCCTGCTTTACAGAATTGGCAGGCTCTTACTGAAAGGAGGGGACGATGGCAATGCTCTCTCTGTTCCCTTCTCCTGTTTCCAATGTGTTCCTCTCTCTGCCCGGAACAGGCACTTCCTCTATCTCCAGCCGTCCACATTCCTCTTCTACTTCCAACTTCTCCACTAAGGCATTTCCTTTTGAAAAACCTTTCCTGTGTTGCACTTTCAGCTTAGGTGAGACCCACATCTTGCTTGCTCATCCGGAGGTTGCAGACCACCTGTGCACATTTTCTTCTTCACACATTACACCAAAAGCACCAAAAGATGAAAGCATAATTCAGTTCCTCCTGCCTATTATACATGGTTTCATTTCTGCGGCTTGTTACATAAACTTGGGATCAGATGAGCCGAGATTTCTGACACACATCCTGAAGATGTTATTTTTTGCCCTTCCTTAAGAACCTTTTGCAAAATAAAAAAATAAAAATAAAAATAAAATTTCTTCCAGTAGCACCTTAGAGACCAACTAAGTTTGTTCTTGGTATGAGCTTTGTGTGCATGCACACTTCTTCAGATACACTGAAACAGAAGTCACCAGACCCTTATATATAGTGAGACCCTTCTGAGTAATACCCCTCCCACTCTCTC
Source organism: Lacerta viridis (assembly GCA_900245905.1). Taxonomy (NCBI): domain Eukaryota; kingdom Metazoa; phylum Chordata; class Lepidosauria; order Squamata; family Lacertidae; genus Lacerta; species Lacerta viridis. The sequence goes on from OFHU01000045.1 coordinate 27,088, forward strand.
ACTATATATAAGGGTCTGGTGACTTCTGTTTCAGTGTATCTGAAGAAGTGTGCATGCACACGAAAGCTCATACCAAGAACAAACTTAGTTGGTCTCTAAGGTGCTACTGGAATAAAAAAAATAATTTTTATTTTGTTTTGACTACGGCAGACCAACACGGCTACCTACCTGAAACTTTTGCAAAATGATCTCTCAAAATTATGGATTTCGTTGCCCTTCGATAGGGCAGAAAATTCTGGGTGCAACTGTGGATACTGATTTAATATTTGCTAATATTATTTTAACAGAATGGCAGGAAATGGTGGTTTGAACCCTACTTCCTCTAGTTTCTCTCTTAGCCCATCATTTCCAGTATGAAGTTAAAAAAAATACAGATTCATGCAGCATCAGCTGAGACAAACTTTTATTAGAATTTTCTTCCCATCCCCCCACCCCCCCCCAAAAAGCAGGAAAATGCTGCCTCCATTTTTACACCCATAAATAGCATCGATAATTGGGGGAGGTTGTTTTTGGCCATAAGCTATGAGTGGACTCTCTTCTCAAAAAACACAGTTTCAGGATAGAAACTCTCTACTTTTCCCATTAGTTTGGACTGTGGCCCGTTTGTCAGAGCATAGCATTCGTCTCCAAAACAGAGGCCATTTACATTTTTCTCTGCGACAGAGAAAATCACAGTTTCCTTCTCTCCCAGTTTGTTTGCTTCCCACCAAGTGCCAGTGACCAGATTGCAGGAAGAAAAAGTCTTTCGGAAATACAACTGAAATTTTCTGTTTTAAGAGCCCATTTGACACAAAATGCAATTGGCTACCTTTTCCTAAAACTACTTCTACTGCAACTGGTAGCCACTAGGTTTTTTTTTTTTAAATAAAAATAAAAATACCATGGGTCAAATCTCCTTTTTCTCCTACAAAAAACAACTCCATTGGAAATGGAGTCTAGTTCACACACTAGGTCAACCATTTCATGGACTGGTAGGTAGCCGTGTTGGTCTGCCATAGTCAAAACAAAATAAAATAAAAAATTCCTGTGTGTGTGGACTGGTGCTGTTCTACTCCAGGGAAGGGCAGACTCCTGATGTGAAAGATCTCGTATGACTTTTACTAGAACCCTAAGATCCACCAACCAGAGTCTGGTGCAAGAAACATACAAATTAGAATTAAAGAATCCTGGGCCGCAGAATTTGTTTGGAGTCTGAGAACTAAACAGGACACACAGTCCATGCAAAAATCTTCTCATGGTGACAGTCATCCGGCTTTCTTCATTTCAGCAGGATGATTTGGGAGGCAGAGAGTAATTAAACCATTAGCAGAAATCTTTGCTGATCTGCCAAAAAAATTACCTAGGCACCTGCTTTCTGCCACCCCCTGCTCTAAACCGCATCGTGCCCATTATTTTGCCAGGTTGCGTTGCGGTGCATCGAGCTCTCCAGCCCCCGTGGTGCAGCTCAATGAAACTATTCTTGTCTGCTGAACAGGTGCACGTATCCGTGAGCCGTTCCAGGGTCAGGCTGTATATCGACTGCAAGAAGACATCGGAGAAATTGCTTGGAACTTCGGAGAGCATTTCGACGGCTGGCTTTGTCATTCTCGGGAAGCTGACCAGGACGCGGGGGCCACGGAGCGGGTCAGCAGCGGTGAGTCCCTCTTCATGTGAGGGCCGCTTCCTTGGTCCAGGTCAACATGTGCTCTTGGGTGAAAGATGTAGAAGCACGGGGCAGAAATTGCAGGAGGGAAAAGCGCAGGGTGATGCCCGTTCATCCTTGTGGATTCGACCAAGAATTATTCTGGCACCCCTGTAGACTGACTGAGTTGGGGCTCTTCATTCCAGAAGGGGGACCAGTGTCCCCAGTGAGATGTCCCTAAGGCTTGTGGGGTCCTTTTTGATGCTCTGGGTTGTGTTTTGGTTGCATTCTGCTGCAGTAGAACTTCTGCTGTAGTAGAACCCTTGTTTCCTACTAGGTTTTACTCAGAGTTTACTTACACGGGAGTTACCGTATTTTTCTGGGCATAGGTCTTTTCCTTGAAAAATCAACCTTAAAAATTGGAGTCATTTTATACATGGATAAGGGACGTGGGTGGCGCTATGGGTTAAACCACAGAGTCTAGGGTTTGCCGATTAGAAGGTCGGCGGTTCAAATATCCGCGACAGGGTGAGCTCCCGTTGCTTGGTCTCTGTTCCTGCCAACCTAGCAGTTCAAAAGTGCAAGTAGATAAATAGGTACCACTCTGGCGGGAAGGTAAACGGGGTTTCCATGCACTGCTCTGGTTCGCCAGAAGCGGCTTAGTCATGCTGGCCACATGACCTGGAAGCTGTATGCCGGCTCCCTCGGCCAATAAAGCAAGATGAGTGCCGCAACCCCAGAGTCGTCCGCGACTGGACCTAACGGTTAGGGGTCCCTTTACCTTTTCTACATGGATAGTGGTGAGGTTTGACGGGTGATTGGTGCCTGCCACAAGCCAGAGATTGTCAGTGGCACTTTGGTGGCTGATTGGCTGTTGCGGAAAGTTCCACAGGCTATTGGCTGCTGTGACAATCGGGCGGGTGATTGGCGTTTGCTGTCAGCGAGCGATCAGACGATTGGTCGCTTTGTCGGAGTGCGTGCGATTGGCTGTGTTGGTCCTGTGGGTGAGATTTTTGACAACCCCTTCCCCCTCAAAAAAGCTCAACAAGTCTGGGCAACCCCCCCCCCCAATTTTCTCAATTTGTAGTCCCAAAGGGGGGGGGCATCTTATACATGGGGGTTAGGATGGGTCATAAAAAAAAAAAATCGAAAATGTTTCCTCCCTTGATCTTATCTCAGGCATATGGTATAAACATAGTTAAATTTCAAATTTGGGACAAATCAGTTAATATTTAGACCCTGCTCCTACAAATTGAAATTTTGCCTCACCACGAGTGATAAAAACATAGGAATTTGACTCATTTAATTCTCAGTATGTTAAATTGTGAACTAATAAACATAAATTTTAGGTTTTATGTAGAGCAATAATAGTTGCATACTATTATTTTCTGCAATATTTATTTATTTAAGATAAAACATGTTGATAATTTACATGAAAAACCAATGGTTTTGAAAAAATTATATGGAACAATTAAGCAAACGGTGTACTAAACATAAACAATAAAACGCCACTCATATTATGTGTTGCGTCAAAACATCACATTATACTTAATTACTTAGGTATAAATTGTACTAAATGCTTACATTTTGTGTAATTAATAAAATTATGCCTTATGCACAATATACAGTGCACCATTGTACAGTGCACCATATTATATCATGCTAAATATTAACCGATTTGCCCCAAATTTGAAATTTAACTATGTTTATACCATACGCCTGAGATAAGATCAAGGGAGGGAACATTTTCGAATTTTTTTTTTTTTTATGACCCACCCTAATGGGGGTGTCTTATACACAGAAAAGTACGGTAATTGACCTAAGTCAGAGTCTCCCACCAGCATGTGGATATCTGCTTGCACAACAGAACTTTCCCCACTCTTCTCCCCCAATGTATACCTTGTGCCCTCCACTCCCTGAATCTGCTCTGGAGAGTTGGGGTCACCAGTAGAATAGCTTTTGGCGATGTGTGGAGGGTGGAGATGGGGGGAAAGTTCTGTTGCGCAAGCAGAAATCCATGAGAATTATTATAATTCTGGCAGCCACTGAAAAGGCCCTGTCACGTCCTTCACTCTCCGACAGTGACTAATAGGAGGCAGGGCAGTGATCCAGAGAAGAGTCGCAGTTCCCCACTAAATCAATCAGTTGTGGGATGCGACTGATTTTTTTAAAAAAGATTTCTTTGATTCAAGTGAGCTCTTAGGTTTATCTTGCAAAAGAATATTATTCCCCAAAATTGCTATGTGATGCTGATTGACAGCCGCCTTGTTGGATTTGCGGTGGGGGGAGGGAGGGGAGCCTCAATCATTTTTCTCTTTTTCTTTTGCATCTGTTAAATTCATATGCAGCATATTACTTTTTGGCATCTTTAACGGATCTTGAATCACCGAAATGTAGCTAAGGAACAGCTTTCCTCAGAACTGCTGCCCTCAGATAGCCAGAGTGCCTGCCTCATTATTAGTTAAAAAAAAAAACCCCAAAAAACTCCTAGATGTAACTATTAAAATACCCTTTTGATCTGTAGAGCTTGTTTTAAGTCCATTTGCTACTCAATACTTACCCTCTGTCCACTTAGTCAGTCTACTGACACGTAGTGAAATGCACAATTTTAAAAATAAAATAAAAGAAACCTTGATTGGATAGACAGCTTTTATGTTACAGTACTTTTAATAGGGATGGCAAAGCTGCCCTCAGCTTGATTCGCCCTCAATATTTCTTGGCAAATCGGGTGGTGTGGTGTGGAGAAAGCTCATTTAATTTCTGCGAGTTATCATAATGCTAGTGGTATGTGTTGTAACGTGCGGATCGTGATTCAGCAAGTGATTTCAGCTCTGACATAGCAGGCAGGAGACAGCTTCTTCATGTAACACTCTTTATTCAGACAAACAAGACTGGGGAACTGAGGAGAGGGATGCTACATTTATAGGGACAGAAAGACTGGCTAGAAAGGATACATTTTGGAGGGAACAATCTCAAGCAATCACAAAGCTGCCTTTTGGTGGAAACCAATAAGACTGAGGATCCAAATGCAGCAACTTGAATGAACCAATAGCTGTTCCTTCTGGAACAGGAAGGCAGTTACTTTCCCCTAATGTGAATACAGACAATAGTAATACAGATATGATAACCCTTGAATCAATACACAACGGTACGCATTCTTGCATGATGCGCATTCTTGCCTCACCCTCTGGGAACTCTAGTCTCGTTATAGCATCCACCACACATCACCAGCAGTGGTGGAAAGATGCTTGCAAATTCAACCACAATACACAGATCAAGCATAGCTAGCCAGGAGGAAGGGAGGTCTCAGGAGGATGGGATGGGATGGACCACAACTGTGGAACAACATTTGCAAGGTGTGGCCAAGATTCAATGGAGGGCGGTTGAGATTCAGCGGTGGGGGGGTCTCTTCCAGATGAATTGCAACAACGGAACTAACTCCTGCTATTGCCACCTCCATATCTCACTTTGGAGGAAACAAAATAGAAAATTCTTTCCAGTAGCACCTTAGAGACCAACTGAGTTTGTTCTTGGTATGAGCTTTCGTGTGCATGCACACTTCTTCAGATACCAGATACCTCACTATGGAGGGTTTGAGGAAACCCCAGACCAGTTCTGGGGACACAAGGGGTGGGGGGCATGTGTGTGAGATGCAGGTTTGGGACGCAGGTGGCACTGTAGTCTAAACCACTGAGCCTCTTGGGCTTGCAGATCGAAAGGTCAGCGGTTCGAACCCCCATGGTGGGGTGAGCTCCCATTGCTCTGTCCCAGCTTCTGCCAACCTAGCAGTTTGAAAGCATGCCAGTGCAAGTAGATAAATAGGTACCACAGTGGTAAGAAGGTAAACGGCATTTCCGTGCGCTTTGGTTTCCGTCACGGTGTCCTGTTGTGCCAGAAGCAGTTTAGTCATGCTGGCCACATGACCCGGAAAGCTGCCTGTGGAAAAACGCCAGCCCCTTCGGCCTGAAAGTGAAATGAGCGCTGCATCCCATAGTCACCTTTGACTGGACTTAATCGTCCAGGGGTCCTTTACCTTTACCTATGTGTGCGAGAGGAGAGGAGAGCGGATTCCATTGCATTTCTGGAAGTTCTTCTGTATGCACAAGGATTAATTTGGATCATGCAAGCCAGAGTATTTCCCAAAAGCTGGCTCCTTTCTGGTACCATTTTGTTTGCCAAAACTGGTTTCAGCACACCTCTATTCTTTACACATAACTGGGAACCCAATAAAGGCAGGGCTCCTGAGAGCCCCCTGCGCATGCAGCTGTGTACATGGAGTTCCTCTACACCAGCCTTCACTGCCCTGCTGGCCTGCTGGCTGGGTCTGAAGAGAGCTGTAGTCGAAAACATCTGCAGGGCCCAGGTTGGTGAAGGCTGTTCAATGCTAGAGAAGGTATGGGAAACCTTTGACCCTCTTCTTGTTGTTGTTGTTCAGTCGTTCAGTCGTGTCCGACTCTTCGTGACCCCATGGACCAGAGCACGCCAGGCACCCCTATCCTCCACTGCCTCCCACAGTTTGGCCAAACTCATGCCAGTCGCTTCGAGAACACTGTCCAACCATCTCATCCTCTGTCGTCCCCTTCTCCTTGTGCCCTCCATCTTTCCCAACATCAGGGTCTTTTCCAGGGAGTCTTCTCTTCTCATGAGGTGGCCAAAGTACTGGAGCCTCAACTTCAGGATCTGTCCTTCTAGTGAGCACTCAGGGCCTGATTTCCTTGAGAATGGATAGGTTTGATCTTCTTGCAGTCCATGGGACTCTCAAGAGTCTCCTCCAGCACCATAATTCAAAAGCATCAATTCTTCGGCGATCAGCCTTCTTTATGGTCCAGCTCTCACTTCCGTACATTACTAATCATAGAATCATAGAATCATAGAGTTGGAAGAGACCACAAGGGCCATCCAGTTCCAACCCCCTGCCAAGCAGGAAACACCATCAAAGCATTCAGGATCTGTCCTTCCAGTGAGCACTCAGGGCTGATTTCTTTAAGGATGGATAAGTTTGATCTTTTTGCAGTCCATGGGACTCTCAAGAGTCTCCTCCAGCACCATAATTCAAAAGCATCAATTCTTCGGCGATCAGCCTTCTTTATGGTCCAGCTCTAGTTGTCTACAATTCCCATCATCTCTGGTTATTGACCATCCTTACCATGAGTGATTGGAGTTGTAGTTCAGCAACATCTGGGTGGTCAAAGATTTCACACTCCAGCTGTAGAGCATAGACATTCCAATGAATGCACATCTGTTTGGCATGGAGCCAGCATCCTTCTTTCGTATATAAATTCTCTTGCACTGGGCTTGAATGCCTGCAAAGGGCTAATGTCTCCAGCTGTTAATTGGGTGGATAGTATGACGGATGGATCTCTTCTTAGACAGGCTGGCTTATTTATTTCAGGTAGTTTCTTATCTTGCCTGCCACCTCCTTTGAACGGCAACAGAGTCTCTGAAACCAATTACTGAGCCACCAGGAGAAGGTGTTGAGCGAATGAGAACTGCTGTTCCTAAGAATTTAAGTGGGAAGGGTCTACCAGCTTGGTCTCTCTGAAACCACTGGCCATTTTTGCCATTTGACCTACACAGCTCACAGACATTGGGAATTATTTATTTATTTTTAATAATAACCATTATTATTTTTTCTAAAAAAAAAAAAGGCTTTCAAAATTGCACAACAAACAAACAAACAAACAAACAAACCTCTGAGTTCTGGCTTGGGGAAAACAAAGATGCTAATGATGTTTTCTGCCTCTGTGCGAACAAGCTGGAGTTTCACAGCAGACAGAAAAATCTTGGCAGATACACATCCGTGGGTTGGAGGAAGAGGAGATGTTATTCTCAGAGGTGCCTCGCTGAGGCTCGGTAGGAGGTGATTAGAGTTTTTTTGCTTCCGTTTCCATATTTGGAAAGATTTGAGGCGCTATTTCAGGAAACTGAAAGTTTAGTTATCTGTAGCTCTGTCCTTCCTTAACCTTGTTGTTGGTCCATCCCAATCTCTATTAATGTTATTATTAATAACAGAGGTGGGCCAAATGAAGCCATCAAACCTCGCTATGTAACCTCAGGCCTCTCCCCAGCTGCACCCCTCACCGCCCCTGATTTGCACCCTTCTTGGGTTTTTTTTGGCCAGGCTGGAATGTGTCCTTGGACTCTGATAATGCGTCTTGCCTAATATTATCATCATGCCCTGCCTTTGCCCCTGATGGCACTTAAGGTGGCTTACAGATGAAATTAGGACCTGCTGAAAACACAGGAAAAAAGACTAAAAACAAAACAAAACACATTGATAATTGCAAATATATACATATGTAAAATCTGTTCAAACCATACAAATAATTACCATAAAAACAGCACAGCCACAGCTCCTTCATTAAAAGCAGTCAGTTCCCAAAAGCCTGTTGCAACAAGAAAGTCTTCACCTGCTGGCTGAAGGACAGCAAGGAGGGAGCTAGTCTAGAATCTCTAGGGAGAGAGTTCCAAAGTCGGAGCCACCACCGAGAAGGCCCTCTCCTTGCTTGTCCAGATGGAGGATAGAGAGGGGGGTGTGACTGTGTAAAAGTAAGAACACGGTACAAAAGTAAAAGTAGCATTATTTGCTTCACTCACTTTTACTTCTTGCCCTGCCCACTGCTGTTGTGCGGCCCCCAGAAGGTTGCACAGAAGGGAATGTGGCCCTCGGTCTGAAAATGACTCCCAGCTTCTGCTATAAGAGAGACCACAGTACATATGGGCTTTGCTGCAACTTTAATTTCCTTCTGTTTTGTTCTTCCATTTTTATTTTTATTTTTGCCCCACCCCACCCTCTGGGTTACTGATACTCACGAGAGATGGTGAGCATGGATGGAAATGAGCTGCCAAGGAGTGTGGTGGATTCTCTTTCTTTGGAGGTCTTTAAGCGAAGGCTTGACAGCCATCTGTCAGGAATGCTTTGATGGTGTTTCCTGCTTGGCAGGGGGTTGGACCTGGATGGCCCTTGTGGTCTCTTCCAACTCTATGATTCTATGAAATGCAGCGCAAAGAGGAACCTTGATTCACCAGGAGATCATATGAGTGAGCTGGCACATGCTACGGTTTTTCCATGCACACCATCACTTGTGCGCATTGGTAATTCAGAAGGGAGGTATCAGGAAGGAAGAGCTGTAAATTGCAGCAGCACTCTTCAGTTCTGGATTTAATTTTAGACATTCTCAATGCTAAATGGCATTGGTGACACATGCCTTCATTCCAGGGTGGGGAACCTGTGCCAGTGGAGCAGATTTCTATCTCCCTCTACCCCACAGGCCAACTGGGGCAGGTGGGCAGAGTCCAATCAGCACCAAGCAGGATTGCATTTTCCACTCATCGAAAGACGAGCAGAGACTTCATGCATGGCATGGGGTTGGTCTAGATGACACTCAGGATCCCTTCCAACTCTTTGATTCTATTCTGATTTTGTGACTCCATGATTCCACCCTGCTCTCTGCAGGGATTTTTTCGACAGCATGTTCCGCATAGGGGACGCACTGGCAATGCAGCACCGGGCAGGATTGGTGTCACTCAGCACCAACAGGTGGTTGAATTTTCATGAGGATTTTTTTTTAAAGTAACATAAACTGTTGTGGAAATGTGGAGAAAGGAACTTAAGGCCAGGAAAATGAAAACTTGAGATGAACCAAAACTGAAACTATCCCCTGCTCTATGCAATAATTCTGCAAAACTAGGAAGGATTAGTGAATACAGTTAAACCTCACCCTTCTTCACTGCCCTTCTCCCTGGCCCCCACCCCCAAATCCCAATTGTGAAGATAAAATGGGAACCATACGTCGCCTTGAGTTCCTTGGAGGAAAGGTGCAATACAAATGCAATCATCACCATTATCTAACTCTGTTGTATTTATAGTTCCAGCTGCAGTCACTGCAGATTGTGTGCAGCAGTTTGTGGCCCGAAGAAGACAGATGTTGTGATGTTCCAGCAATGGTAAGTATGGAGACTCCACTTCTTCCTAGCATGGGGATTTATGATGCACCCGCGCTACAACTGCACAATGGTTTTATACCAGTTTCCTTGTGATTGCTGCCTCCACCAAAGAATGTTGAGAGAACAGCAAGTTGGTAAGGATGGAGAGAATCATAACTGTCCCTGCAAGAAAGGGGTTTGTTTTCGCCTGTTTAGAGTTCCACTCGTGAGTCCCATCTCTTTTGCTGCTGTTTCAGAGAGATGAAGACGTCTGCCCTAGCTTCCTCCCGTCCTGCAGCTGCACTTCTGATATCCAGGGCCTCCCAGGGCCTCCAGGGCCTCCGGTGAGTTGAGCTTTTGTTCCCAAGAAAATGGCATTACGCATAACCACCCAGGGAACAGAATCGCACCTTTCCCATTTCGGAAAGCAGAGGTGTGTTAAGAGGGTACATGGCTATGTTCTTTTTCCTCTGTCAAAGGCCTCTGGGTACCAGCTGGTGGAAACCCCAGGAGGATGAGCATTGTTGCACTCAAGTCCTGCTTGCAGGTTTGCAAGAGGCATCTGCTTGGCCAAGGTCGGCCTTTGCTCTCACCCAAAATGGCTCTTGGTACGTAGCATCCTGTTTAGGGAATGCTCTTCCCAAAGGGCCATGCCTGGTGCCTATGCTGTGGTCTCTTAGTTGCTAAGTAAAATACATTCCTGTTCACCCAGGCTTGCTAATTACAACATATTCGGTGCTTCGGTTTTTGCACCTTGCTGAATTTATGCTGGCTTTTAATGGCTTTAGCTGCCGCGTTGTCGTTTTGCCGATTTTAGTTGCTTTCGTTGCCTTGCGATTTAATTCCGAGTTTTAAGGGCTTTTATCTTAAATTGTATTTTGTTTTGTTCCCCCGTGTAAAAACCACCCAGATGGTCAGTATGTAAATGCAACGTTCGTAAGTCCTGTTTGGAATTTGTTGCCGTGCAGGAAACATTCAATCTGCACCCAAAGCCTTCTCTGTTCGGTACTGCCTAATCCAAAACAGTAATCCAACGGATTTTAAAAAAGGAAGAAAATGGGGGGGGGGGAGCAGAGCACTGTTTAATCTGTCAATAGTTCATGCATCACCTGGGTGTGCTTGCAGTTTAGTATGTTTCTAGATCCACTGGTGATGTGGTCAAGTCCGGATGAATTCATAACGACCATCCTGCTCCCCATCATACGTCTGTTCTCCGTCACAGCCGGAATGCCCATGTGGAAATTCTACAAGGACAAACCTCTTTTCCCCAGTTGCTTTCGATCCAAGTGCCTGGAATACAGATTAGCCTGCCTGGCAAAGTCGGAAGGACTCGGAGAACAAAAAGGATGTGGCTCCCATCACTGTAATAAAATGTTTCCCATTGTAGAGCAGTGTTCGCCTTTAACAAGGTTTTCTGCTGTTAACCTACACAGATATCTGTTCTCCATCTGTGGGCAAAGTGGGTTGGGTGACTGGCAGGTGAAGCTTGGCTCTCGAGCTGCAGGACCGCTTGGCGGCTGCTTTTCACCTGTTTTGTTCTCCCTTAGGAACATCAGATCTAGGGCTAGCCCCAGATTTCAGGAGGCCTTGAGATGGTCCCACCCCACCCCACTGGACCCCCCCCATCCTCCTCTTTGCAGTGGCACTGCCATCTCTTTCCCTCCTGCCAGTGTGGTTTAGTGGTTAAGAGTGGTAGACTCATAATCTGGTGAACCGGGTTCGATTCCCCGCTCCTCCACATGCAAGCTGCTGGGTGACCTTGGGCTAGTCACACTTCTCTGAAGTCTCTCAGCCCCACTCACCTCACAGAGTGTTTGTTGTGGGGGAGGAAGGGAAAGGAGAATGTTAGCCGCTTTGAGACTCCTTCAGGTAGTGATAAAGCGGGATATCAAATCCAAACTCTTTTGCTACCCCAGTTATTCCCGCTCTCTCTCTCCCCCCCTTATTGTTACGAACAAACTCTTTGTTGCCGCCTGGTGACAGTGCTGACATCTCCACTTCCACTTTCTGAGAAAGGGCCGAAAAGGGGTCCGTCTTCTTCAGAGAATGCCTTCGCCACCACTGCTGTTTGCTGCGGTGGAAAGGAAAGCATTTAGGAATTGGTTTTGTTGTTTTGTCGCTTGTTCTTCAGGGTAGTCCTGGAAGGAGAGGACCTCAGGGGGAACAAGGCGAGCCAGGCCCCAAGGTAAGTGGTGCTGCGTCTAAACCAGCTGGTGACTAGAGGGTCAGACATATCCATGGAGGGTAAAGCTATCAGTGGCTAAAGGTAAAGGTAAAGGGACCCCTGACCATCAGGTCCAGTCGTGTCCGACTCTGGGGTTGCGGCGCTCATCTCGCTCTATAGGCCGAGGGAGCCGGCGTTTGTCTGCAGACAGCTTCTGGGTCATGTGGCCAGCATGACAAAGCCGCTTCTGGTGAACCAGAGCACGCACGGAAACGCAGTTTACCTTCCCGCCGGAGCAGTACCTATTTATCTACTTGCACTTTGACGTGCTTTCGAACTGCTAGGTGGGCAGGAGCTGGGACCGAGCAACGGGAGCTCACCCCGTGGCAGGGATTCGAACCGCCGACCTTCTGATCAGCAAGCCCTAGACTCTGTGGTTTAACCCACAGCGCCACCTGGGTCCCTCTATCAGTGGCTACTATCCATAATTGCTATGTTCTCCTTCCACTGTTGGAGGCAGTATACTGGGGGGGGGGGACAACTGTGATTATCATGCTCAGTGCTCATTGCTCCCAGCATTTTATTTGTACAGTATTCTGCCTTTCCATAGTTAAAACCATGCTCACGGCGGCTTACAACATGACAAGGTTGACATAATTGCGAATACAGCAAGAGTAGTCACAAACAATAAACGAAATACGTGAAAGGCACACAACCAAACTGGACCATTTCCACATAAATCGCAATAAGACCTAAAAAATAAAGGTTCAAATAAATTAATACTAATAGCAGCTACAACCCCTCACCACAAAACCCCCCAAAACAATATCTTGACCTAAGAGTCTAGTGCTGCTTCTGTGGTTGATATTTTGGGTGTGTGATAGAGGTATTGTTAAACTTGATGGCTGTTTTTTTCCACTCACATAGGCAAGTTGCCTGAGAGATGTATTTAGTATTGGGCAACAAATAAATCAAAATAGATGAGAACGTTATTATCCTTTGCATTTCAAACTGCTCTGAATTTTGCAATGCAGCTCTTGGCTCCAAGAAGCAAAGAGTGTGCGAGTCTCCTGCTGGGTGATTATGATCCCTCCCTATAGCAGTGAGATGTGACCAGCCAAAGGGATCAGGGGACTTCCTCCTCACCAGTGCCTTGAAGTTTTGCACAGGGTGCTTGTTCATTCACCACGACAATAAACAGTTGATTTTGCATTGGCATGAAGATAACTGCTCTCTGCCCCCCCCCACCTTGCATTCCCCACCGTACCTAAATAGCTTATTGTCAGGGCAGTTGAAAAGAAGACAATTAAAAGCAAACCACCCCACAGTGGCCATTTCTGCATTGAACCCAGAAAAGTGAATTGCCAGGCATAGGCAAACTCGGCCCTCCAGATGTTTCGAGACTACAATTCCCATCATCCCTGACCACTGGTCCCGTTAGCTAGGGATGATGGGAGTTGTAGTCCCAAAACATCTGGAGGGCCGGGTTTGCCCATGCCTGGGATAGGCAATATAACTGAGCATGGGGTCAGAGAGCTGCCATACTAGGGACTGGAAACCTGAGGCTGATGTTACTTGTGTTTCTTGAACTTCAAATACTTGCCCACAAAACAGGGTGATTCCAACATGATCCCTTTCCCGTCTTTGACCCCCCCTTTTTAAGTTTTTGCTCTGGATTTAATTTTTAATGCAATAAAAAGTAAACTGACGAAGGTAAATGATTAAAAATTGCAATAAGAAAGTAAACAACTGCAATGGGTTCGTATACCGTATTTTTTCGTGTATAACACGTCCCCGTGTATAAGACATGGACTCCAAATTAAGAAAATGGGGGGGGGAGGGGAGAGATTGCCCAGAGTTGCTGACCTTTTTTAGAGGCAGCGTTGCCCAGAGTTGCTGAGCTTCTTTTGTAGAAATCACCTGCCTGACCTACGCTGCCACTCGCTGTTACAGAAAGCCTGTCCCCTCACCGGCAGAAGCCGCCAATCACTTGCCAAATTACCGCAGCGGCAGCCAATCAACACCAGCTCTTGCCGCAGCCACCAATAACACGCCCAATAGCCGCTGACAATCTCCAGCTCGTGGCAGCAACCAATCCCAAGTCCCCCCTTATGCACTATCCATGTATAAGACAACCCACAATTTTTAACATAATTTTTAAATAAGGAAACCTCATCTTATACAGGGAAAACTACGGTACAGTCATACCTCATGTTGCGAACGCTGCGGGTTACGTTTTTTTGGGTTGCGCTCGTGCTGAACCTGGAAGTACCGGAACGGGTTACTTCCGGGTTTCGGTGCTCACGCATGCGCAGAACCACTAAATCTCGCTTCGCGCATGCACAGAAGAGGCGCTGCGGGTTGCGAACGTGCCTCCCGCACGGGTCACGTTCGCAACCCGAGCATCCATTGTATATCACTCTGTAAGAGGGTTCTGAAGCACAGGCCTGCAGCAGAATTTCTCCTTCTCCAAGGGATGAGATCGAGGAAGGAGGCTGGGCTGCATTTAAGGGAGCAGCGTGCAATGTATTGGTGATGCCTGAATGCAAAATATTGTGATCATATCAGAGAGCAGGTGCCTCTATCTTAAAAGGCCTAATAACACTTTGCTGTCCAGAATGACAAGGTCTTTCCCCTACTTTGTGTTAGATTTTGCAGTGCTGTTTATTATGGCCATGGCAGATTTCTCTCCAACCACCTCCACCCCAGCCATCCCAAATCATAGTGACAGCCTCAGAAATGAGCTACCTTTCCGCAAAGATCGACAGACGAAAAGAGCTGACAGCTTTGATGTGCAATGCGGAAAGCTTTGGGAAATGTTAAAACCCACCAATGTGGCTCTGGCTGGTTTGTTTGTTCCCTTCGCCTGCTGCAGAGTGACTAACACAGTCAAGCAGAGATGCAGCGAAAAGTAGATTTGGACTTCTCGTCCAAAGCAGAGTAAACAATTTGCAGCAGCGGCAACCTTTTAAACAGAGCCCCTTAAAATAGGGGGAGGAGACACCAACCCAAATGTTTAAAATATTTAGCTGTGGTTCCTGTATTGCAGGGGGTTGGCCTTGATGACCCTTGGGTGAGATGACCCAAGCTATGACTCTGTGAAATAGAGACCCATATGAATGGGGATTGGGGAGAGAGAGATTTGGTTCACATTTTAATGCAAACCTACCCCTTCTGCACTTCCCAAAACAATACAGGAGCCAAACCACAGCAACCCTTCAAAATTCAGACTTCTTTGCATTTTGCAGTGCAGTTCTCCAACCCAAATGTGCATTAAAAATGTATGTATTTGTGGATATGACATACAAAAATGCATCGCTTGGGAGCAAAGTGGGCCAAAATGCTGATTTTTTAAAAAGTATATATATTTGATGTGTGTTTTTAGCGGTATCTAATTTATGTTGCGAGCTGCCTCAAGTCCTCCTCTGGCAGAAAGGCAATATGAGAATGAATGAATGAATGAATGAATGAATGGTTTTCATTCCTTGCTCTGACTTTCATTCCTGGCTTTGACTTTGGTTTTTGCAAAGGAAGATTGTTGTGCTGGGAATCTGAGTACCTGCAAGATACTGATGTGTGAATGCATTTCCTTGTTTCCTTGGCATCTGATGGCTTTAGGGTGAGCCAGGCCCACCTGGGCAAGTTGGGCCAGAAGGTCCGGGAGGACACCAAGGGACACCAGGCACCCAAGGAATGACTGTGCAGGGCCCCATAGTAAGTCGCTTTCTTCTTTTTCTTTGCCCATGTGGGTTTTGCTAACACACACACACATCTTCAGAAATTGGCCCAAGACAACATGTATTAAATTGAGGTGGGCTGCAAAGATTAGAACAGGACGAACACCATTGCTTAATAAAAAAAATTCCTTCCAGTAGCACCTTAGAGACCAACTAAGTTTGTTATTGGTATGAGCTTTCGTTCATTTGGAGCAGATTTGAGTGGGCATGGAGGGCACAGGGGAGAAGAGATGGAGAGGAAGTCTCCTATCAGTAGTAGTACTATTACTACTACTACTACTAGTAGTAGTACATTTATTGCCTGCCCATCACCAGCAGTTAAAGCTGATCTTGATCACAGGAGTAGAGTGGGCTCTGAAAACACATTGCACAGGAGGAAGTCCTCGGACCAACAGGATGACATAGCGGGACGCAACACGTTTTGTTGTTGTTGCTGCATTCAAAATCTTGATTCGTTTTGGGGACAATGGAAGGGCAATGGGCTGTGCCCACCCCTAAATCAAATACAATGAGCAGCAAGCAGAGAATAGCCTTCAGGAGGGTAGCCACAACATCCCCAAGGTTTTGTTCTCGGGACATGATGTCAGGGACTGGGCAGAGCAGGAATGGTGGAGACTCCTTCCCCAGCTTGACCCTTTCAGAGAAGAAGGAGAATTACAGAATTACAGAATAATGGGAAAGGAGGAGGAAGAAGAAGCACCAGAGGAGAGACAGCTGACAGACTTAGAAAGCATTCCAGACCCCCCCTTCCCCAAAACCCAGCGGGCATTGAAAGTAGGAGAGCAGAGAGCTCAAAGGCAAATGGCCCTTTCCAGCACCCATAGCGAAGACTCATGAGGAAGTAGGAGAGGCGGAGTGGGTGAGGTTTCATGGGGAGCAACACCATTACTCCAAGTGGCTGCATTTCTAAGCCTCTCTCTGTGAATATTGAATAAAAGGCATTGGTAAGAACTTCCCTCGTCTTATCCCTTCCTGGCAGTCTACTGTGGAGGGATTGTGATCCTCTGACACCTGACACATGAGCACACATGCACAAATCCAAAGTGTACAAATTCCCTCTTTTTCTGACCAGCAACTTAGATGCCTTTAAAAGATGAAATAGACAGATCCGTGGAGGACTCGATGCATTTGTGCTACCTCCACTGTTGGAAGGAGTATGCTTCTGAATGCCATTTGCTGGGAATTGCAATTGGGGAAGAGTGTTATTGCATTTAGGTTCCGCCTGCGGGCTTTGTGTGGGCACCTGGTTGGCCCCTGTGAAAACAAGATCTGGACTAGATGGGCCTTGGGCCTGATCCAGGAGGGCCTTCTTACATACGTATGTGAGTAGGCCTACATCAGGGGTCAGCAGACTTTTTCAGCAGGGGGCCAGTCCACTGTCCCTCAGACCTTGTGGGGGACTGGACGGACTATATTTTGAAGGGGGGGGGAATGAACGAATTCAATAGGAGTATAGCATCTAGATCAAGGGAAGTAATAGTACCACTGTATTCTGCTCTGGTCAGACCTCACCTGGAATACTGTGTCCAGTTCTGGGCACCACAGTTCAAGAAGGATACTGACAAGCTGGAACGTGTCCAGAGGAGGGCAACCAAAATGGTCAAAGGCCTGGAAACGATGCCTTATGAGGAACGGCTTAGGGAGCTGGGTATGTTTAGCCTGGAGAAGAGAAGGTTAAGGGGTGATATGATAGCCATGTTCAAATATATAAAAGGATGTCATATAGAGGAGGGAGAAAGGTTGTTTTCTGCTGCTCCAGAGAAGCGGACACAGGGCAATGGATTCAAACTACAAGAAAGAAGATTCCACCTAAACATTAGGAAGAACTTCCTGACAGTAAGAGCTGTTCGACAGTGGAATTTGCTGCCAAGGAGTGTGGTGGAGTCTCCTTCTTTGGAGGTCTTTAAGCAGAGGCTTGACAGCCATCTGTCAGGAATGCTTTGATGGTGTTTCCTGCTTGGCAGGGGGTTGGACTGGATGGCCCTTGTGGTCTCTTCCAACTCTATGATTCTATTATTCTACTCATGTAAAAACACCAGGCAGGCCCCACAAATAACCAAGATGCATTTTAAATAAAAGCACACATGCTGATTCCCGGACCGTACGTGGGCCAGATTGAGAAGGCGATTGGGCCTGATCCGACCCCCAGGCCTTAGTTTGCCTACCCATGACTTACATTTACAGTACCTCTTGGTGTGAGAAAATGAGTGTTACAAATACATAAGTGTTCCTTTTTATATCTGCGAAATGCCCGAGGATATAAAGATATATGCTAGCTCTGGAACGGTGCAGAGAATATACATTCAGTCATTTTTTTCCCCTGCATTCAAATTCTAGGGACCACCAGGTATTAAAGGAGACAAAGGAGACAGTGGAAGTCCAGGGATGCAGGTAATTATGACACACACTTTTCTCTCTCTCACTCTCTCTTTGTAATTTCCACCCATCTGTTATAATGATCTGGCAGCTTTCCCAAGCAGGATTGCAGGCAGTTCTCCTGTTGCTTACGAACCTTGCTTTGAAACCGCGCTTCTTCTTCTGAGGTGGGAATCCCATACCGGTGCTTTCCCCCCCGCTAGCTAGCTCTGTATTCCCTTTTCTCGGGGCCTGCAGTTTGGCAAACGTTAATTATCTGAAGTCTCAGAGCCGCTTTAGGAGGTCAGCAAAAGAATTATGGAGATTTTGCAGATGGATAAGCTAGTTTAAAGAGAGAAGCTTACATGACCTTGGCCAAGGATGAACAGGCTATAAGTGGGAGCAAGAACAACGGAACGTGACAGCTCAATTTCCAAACGCCCAGCTCTCAAACAGTCTCCCGGATGGAAAAGATCAGGAGTGGAGCAAGCTGAACGCTTGTACTTGGAAGAAAGGAAAAGGGATTACTTTAATGTGTTCTTATTGGAAATGATGGCAACTTCTTTAAACTAAATGGAACTGCGTTATGACATCATAAGTCTGAAAATAACCAGAATTTGGGGACAAAGCTATGCCTTGACTTAATGTCTTGCAAGGGCTGCCCCTCCCACCTGCCCTGATGAAAATGCTTATTACTTTACTTACTTAAAAGAAGGGGGGAGGCAAGCCTGCTGCCTTTGGGGGTCCTCCTGCTTATCCAGCTGGCTGCTCCCCAAACTGATGGCACCCCTGTTGTTGTGGGTCATGCCATCAAGGGATGTGCATCTTCTGCATAGCCGTCATTGCACTGTACCAATAACAGAGGGTCGCATGCATATTTAGCAACCCCTGCAGTGCCACTGAAATCTTTCCAGACTGCTGAAACCATCCAAATGCATAGGATTGCAGTAAGTCTTGAGTGATGGAAATATGTTTTCAGGTCCAGAATTGGCTGGAGGGAAAGCGAGGGTGTGTGTGTGTGTGCAAACACTGCATTAAACCATAAACACTCGCAAATATACCCATTCCACACCTACATAGTGACGGTATATTGCCTCAGGTTCCCTTTCTTCCAACAGGGCTGGCTGCCCTCCAGTTTGGGGCTTTCAGGCTCGCCCCCTCACCCACTAGCGGCACATGGGATCTGGGAAATGTCCTTTCCCTTTCCCCCAATGCTCTGGAGTGACATTAGATCAGCCACTTCAGGGCATTGTGGTGTGCTGGTGCCAGGCCTGAATAGATCCACAGGTAGGGAATGTGTAGGCCTCCTGTTACAGGTACATTGCTATGTGCATGGCACACCTTGACTTCAGGTGGGTTCAGGAGAGATAGAGAGGGGACGGGGAATGGAAACTATGTCTGCAGGAGGGGAGGCATAAATAAATCGAGTTCTTTTCAAAGTTGTTGTTCTTAGCTTCATCAGAAAAGGATTCTGGATTAATCATGAGGTGCTCTTCATTGGTCTGACAAAGGATATTGTTATGAACTGAGTAGAATAGAATCCAAAATGCAGCAGTCTGATTGGTCCCAGAACAATAGGATTGAGATTGCAGCAGTCTGATTGGTCTGCAGGAGCCACCCAATCCAGCTCCAGGTGGAAGTGAATCCGCACTCTGATTGGCATACAGGAGTATCCCGGAATTAGCCAATCACGTGGGGCCCATTGTGTAAATAGTGTATATAAAGCAAACGTTTTGGGGGAACTGCATTCCTCACTACTATGAGCTGAATAAAGAGCATGAAATTCACACTTGACTCTGGGTATATTTCAGATATGCTTCCTGAATAACAGTTCTGTTTGTCTGCAGGGTATGATGGGACCCCAAGGAGCTCCAGGGAAAGATGGGATTCAAGGATCAAAGGTAAAAGCACTGGGCAGTCTGGCAACCATCAAATGTGAGCTCTCAAATGACCTAAATCGCAAGTTGAAGTTGTTGTTGTTGTTTAGTTGTGTCTGACTCTTCGTGACCCCATGGACCAGAGCACGCCAGGCACTCCTGTCTTCCACTGCCTCCCACAGTTTGGTCAAACTCATGTTAGTAGCTTCGAGAACACTGTCCAACCATCTCATCCTCTGTCGTCCCCTTCTCCTTGTGCCCTCAATCTTTCCCAACATCAGGGTCTTTTCCAGGGAGTCTTCTCTTCTCATGAGGTGGCCAAAGTACTGGAGCCTCAGTTGAAGAGAGAGTGCAATTCTCCATGAACGTCGGAGCAAGCCCAAGTGAAAGAGATGTTGTGTCACTCCCGGGAATTTCTTCCCCACTGCTCCATGTTTCTTTACAGCACCTGACATGATGCTTCTGAAGACAGATGCTTCATTTAGCTATCAAGGATAATATCACAATTAGGATAGAACAATCCTCAGCTGGTACAGCACGGATAATTTGATCGCAAGCAATGATGCAAGGCATAGTCCCAAAGGAAACTCCCAGAGTCCCTTGCAGGATGCTGAGGGAATGCCAGAGCATAATTCTTGTGGGATCGTAGGGAGGCAAATGCCTCACCTGAACATAATTTTAAGCTTTCTCATTGAGAAATAAGGTTGCCCCTTCAAATGCTGCAAGACTGCAGAATATTGGCTGCGGCTGCTGTGACTCCCATCTTCTCCTACCACCCTTGCTAACTGAGAGGCAAAACAGTTTGACTGTTTCCTTTCCAACTTTTCTCTCTCTTTTTTTGCAAGCATTATTTTGGGAGCATTCGTGAAGGGCTCGATTTTATTGTGAATGCTTAAAAAAATCTTTATTGAAGTGTTCAGCAGAAAGAGAACAACTAAAAACAACCAGGGATAGCCAAACAAGAAATATATCCTGTGATACTGGAGCTCATCTACCATTCTGAAACTCAGGGTTGCAGCCTGTGCTGCAATTCTGCTCAAGCATCAGATTTCTGCTTGTGTGCCAGAACTTTCCTTTCCTTTTTTTAAAAAGATTTTATTATTTTTCAACATAAGGAACAAAAAACACTACATACACACGAATACACAATAAAGAAAACATAATAAACACCTCAAACAAAAAAAAAATCACAATAAACAAAAGAAAAAACATATACCTACCTAAATAAACAAGAACATAAATTTATCCTTATTTCTTTCTAGTTTCAATCTTCTTCAATCAGGGACCTCCCCCGCCCACTCGGCTGCATTCAATATCAATATACTTTGGTAACTTTGTATCTTTTTCCATAAACATTAACCACACTTCTTACTAATCTTCAGGACATTATTTAGTCAGATTATAATTCATCACTTAAACTACACATCCTAAAAGTTCTTAAACAATTAAATCATTCATAACAATACTTTCCTTTCCACCCCACTTCCCTGAAATGTTCCCCACACCCTCAAAATCTGCTCTAGAAAACTGAGGAACACCTCCAGGGCAGATTTGGGTGGGGAACCCGGGAGAAGAAGTCCTACTATGCAAGCAGAACTCTGTTAGCACAGCACTGGATGCAATCTGCAGGGTGGAACTGATTCATATATTTAATTCAATATTTGAAGACGGAGATTTGACAGAAATACAAAGGGAGGGGGAAAGGGGGACGTAATTCTTTTTGTAAACTCTTCAATGGTTTTTTTACAGTTTTAAATTTTGTGAAATAAATATTGTTAATTGAATTTGCTTAAAAGCATTTATAAACTGCTTAATATTTTTTAAAAGAACCTCTGAGCAGTGCACAATGTGAAATCAACATTGTTAAGATGAAAATACAGCCAATAAAAGCATCGAAAGACAGGAATTCAGGGAATTCAAATGCATAAAGCCTCAATCAGCTCCCAGTCCGTACCAGGAAATGCATTCAGATTTTGGGGAAACTGGTACATGGGCTCCCCCCAGAAGCCTTGATCAGTTCGGAGATGATGATGATGGAGATGTTTGTGCATCCACGATAGGGCAACCAAAAGTGATCAAAGGGATGGAGCATCAACCCTATGAGCAACGGCATTTGGGACGTTTTTAGTTTAGTGACATGGCAAGTGAGAGACAACATGTCAGAAGCTTATAATATTATGCATCATATAGAGGAATTGGGTAGAGATAAGTTCTCCCCTCCATCTCTGCTACCGCAAGAACTCAGGGGCATCCAGTGAAGCCAAATGCTAGAATCTGGCCCCTACAGGATGTAGAGATGGCCACCCGAAAGAGGATTAGACACAATGCAACTGTGGTGACTGTCCTGGATGGCTATTTATTTATTTATTTAATAACAGGTACAGCCCACTTGATTGTAATCTGGATGGCCACTGTGAGAATTAGATGCTGGACTAGAGGGGCCTGACCCTCTTTTGCACCCAGATCCTGCCTGCAGGTTTTCCCAGAAGAGGCAATCTGGATGGCCACTGTGAGAATTAGATGCTGGACTAGAGGGGCCACTGGCCTTATCCAGCAGCAGGACTCTTCATACATCTTTATTTCTAAAAGCAGCACACACCCCATGAGCTCTCCCTCCCTGTTGTTGTTTTTTTAATAAGAATTTATAAAATTTTAATAAAACAACAAAACACAAAATACAACAAATCACTACATAACACTACAAAAAATACCAAAAATAACAAAATTAAACACAAAAATACAAAAATCCTAACAAACACTTATTTCACTATCCTTATAATATTCCTCACATTGTTAATGGACCTCCTCACATCCTCTCTTTCTGCGTTCATTTCTAAACTTCTTTAGTAATTTCATAACATTATAAAATCATCATTCTCATCTAATGTTAATCCTTATAAACCTTGTATAATCAACATTCTCTTCTATTCTTAGTCCTTATAAAAATAAACATAAAATACTACTATCTACTTCTTATATCCTATCTTAAACTAACTAATTGCATAACTGTAGCCTTATATGTCCTCTGATTTCAATCTCAAATGTCAATCTTTTCACGTCGTTTCAAATAGTCTTTAAATTTCTTCCAATCCTCCTGCACCGTTTCTTCCCTCTGGTCTCGGAGTTTCCCGGTCAGTTCTGCGAGTTCCATATATTCGATCATCTTCATCTGCCAATCTTCCACTGTTGGTAATTCTTCAGTTTTCCAGTTTTTAGCTATTACTCCCTGCCTGTTTTAGCCTTAGCCTTTCACTCGCTGTTCTGACTTGACTTGCAGGGTGTTCGAGGCCTGGAAGGAACGGCTGGACCTCCTGGACCACCAGGACCAAGGGTAAGAGATGCCAGTCATGTGGAAGGCAACTTTTTTCCACTCCAAAGGTCTTGCTACCAGGAATAGGCTGAGCTCGACTCCCCTCGGGTTAGCAGGGACAGCAGGCGAAAGGAATGACTTGTCTTCATTACTGTTGCATCTTCCTCCAGCTACTGTTCAGCAAGAGCTAGAGAGCCACCTGGTACCAAGTCCTGGAGCATCTCCTCTAAGCTACGTTCTGTGGTACCCAAGTCGCAGCAGAGTGTCAGACGTTGACTTCTTAGTAGCCTCTTCTCCTTTCATCAGAAAAGGCAGGGATGCCGTTTCAGATTTGCGGGAGGAGAAAGGGAAGCTATTGCAACAGCGGAAGGCAAGAATCTCAGCCAGATTTTAAAAAATCTACTCCTGGCTAAGTTCTAGATTTAAAATGTTTCGGCGGTGTATTTCAAGACCATTTGTTTTGGTTGTTTTTCAACTCCTCCTTTTGTGGTTGTTAACATTTTATCGACAAGGATAAACAAAGCATTTCCAGCCATCTCACCCCCCACTGCCCCTTGTTTCCTAAAGCAGAGTCACTCTGGATTCACTATAAGGCAACATATGTTTTGTTTTTAATTGGACTTGTTAACTGCTTTTTACCCAAAGATACCCAGGTGACTTGCATTTAGAAACATATACATAGATACTGTACATTCATTATACCATTAATAAAAATCACACACACACACTTTCATCATAGGAGAAAAACACCAGCTTGTTTATTATTAAATTTGTATCATACTTTTCCTCAAAGGGGCATACATGGTTCTCTCTTCCCAAGGTCACATACTCAGCTTCATGGCTGAGCGGGGATTTGAACCCTGGTCTCCCAGGTTCTCGACTGATACTCTTAGCTACACCATACTGACACAGGACATCTTTATTCTGCTCATCTGCAATTGCCCAGCAGAGTGATTTCCCTACCCATTTTGTCCTCACAACAACGCTGTGAGGCAGCTTAGACTGTGAAGAAAGAATGGGAAGGGGGGTGGGGACAGGAGGGAAAAGTCAGAAGGAGGCAAGAAAGTGCAAGAGGACAGGAAAAAAGGCAGGGGATTGGAAGGGGGGGGGGTTAGGATAAAGTAACAGAGTATGTGAGAGAGAAGTAGGAAGAGAGAGCGCCAAGATTCTGTCTGCATAATACAGCTATTAAAAACTGAAGGGAGAAAATAACACCGTTCTGGGACTTGCAGTTCTGACCTACTATTGTGCCCATAAATTGTGACATTAATTGGAAACGAAGAGAGCATGAGCCATGCACAGTACAGCCTTCACATTTTGTTCCCCCGACTGGGTGGGGCACCGACTTCAACCTGAAGGCCGTAATTCCCGCCCTGGGCCTTTTGCAAGTTCGTTTTTGCTGGTCTCCCTCAAGCCTCAAGTCGCAATAATTTTCCATCATCCGACATCTTCAGTCATTGTGGCTCTCCCTGGCTCTCTGCAGGGTTTCCAAGGCATAGCAGGTGCCCGAGGCAGCAGTGGGGAGAAGGGTCCCCCAGGAGAAGTTGGCCCAACGGTAAGTCTTCCTCATTTCACTCCCACAAGTGCACCCCAGCCCAGGAGTATGTAAAACTTGTCCCTTCCTTCCTTCCTTCCTTCCTTCCTTCCTTCCTTCCTTCCTTCCTTCCTTTCTTTCTTTCTTTCTTTCTTTCCTTCTTTCTTTCTTTCTTTCTTTCTTTTTCTTTCTTTCTTTCTTTCTTTCTTTCTTTCACTGGCATTCCATGCCCAGGACAACAAACATCTTGCTGCCTGCCCCCAGCCATTGAAACAGGGCAGTCTGAATAACCTAACGAATAAATAACCAGCATCTGCAAAACTGGATCTGTCCTTTTTCACAAAATGCTGTTTTCCCAAATTGTTATTTCACGGCCTCGCTGCCCTTGGAAATCTGTAATTGGCTTAATTACGCGCCATTCTTCACTTATAGGCACATATTTTAATTGTGCATCGTTCCTCATTTGCAAGCGCAGACGTCTGCCTTATTGTTTCAAAAAGTTTTGTGATGCGTTCCGCGAGAAAAGCACTCGGTGCAGTGCGCCAAACTGTAAAACCTGTACAAATCCAATAAAATGAAAAGCACACAGACGCATTCATTCAAGGGCAGAGTAAGTAGCATCATGCTTTAACAGAAGACCAATTAATAATCAGTACCTTGAGTACCACCCCTGTGAAGAAACAATTGGATTCATTGCTAAACCCAACAAGGTGTTACGGAAAGGTCATCACGTTTTTGCAGATGCAGCTATTTATGACATTTTTTATCTCACCTTCCTTCCATCCTAGAACCCAAATTGACATTCTGAACATTTCAAGGTGGTCTTCCATCCAGGTATGGACCAGACCAGATTTCCCTTAGCAACCAGTATCCTGCAAAGCATCACCTACCCAGATTATGCTATGCAAGGGGATGAGTTATGCTTTTGGCCAAGCATTCCTGCTGTGGAAGGTCTTTGTCCACTCTCTGCAGGAAGGTGCTTTCGTTCGAGAGATGGAGATGGAACCAAGACGTAAAGGAGACTTATTAAATGTATAATATCCTTGCAGGTTTTGCTGGAGAATGACAAGACTAGGCTGCTGTAACTGTCAGTTCTCAGAGTGGCCTTTTCATTTACAGCCTCCAAAGAGATTTATTTATCACTTTTGCTTTGTTTTCTCCACCAGGGGCTACCTGGTCCAAAAGGAGAAAGGGGAGAGAAGGTGAGTCTCTTTTGGCTTCTATTTTCTTTGGAACCCACCCTTGGGTGGCCAACAGTCAGATCAATGGACCAGTGACCTGACTCATTGCGGAGCATCTTCCATGTCTCTCTGCTAAACTGGTACTTGAGCCTGCACAACATTATCAGCAGTGATGGCACCAGAGTGTGCAATTGTCTAGTTTGGTATACAAATTCCTTTCACTTGTGAAACATGAGAAGCAGAAGAAGAGTTTGGATTTGATATCCCGCTTTTCACTTTCCTGACTTGTGGAGCAGCAGTCTCTCTGCTAAATATACGATTTCACACCCGCAGTCTGGCAAGCGGTGCAATTCCCTCCTCCCCCACAAAAACACTTGTGTGACATGGGGCTGAGAGATTCAGAGAAGTCGAAGGAGTCTCAAAGCGGCTAACATTCTCCTTTTCCTTTCCCACACTCAAACACTCTGCGAGGGTGAGTGGGCTGAGAGACTTCCGGAGAAGTGTGACTACCCAAGGTCACCCAGCAGCTGCATGTGGATTAAGTGGAGGACTCTTTCTGGTTGGAAGAGATTAGTGAGTCTACCGCTGTTAACCACTACACACTGGTCTCAGAAATGTCCCTTTGAACCTGTGAAAGAATTCTAGTGTGCAACCTAAATGGGCAGGCGAGTTCTATTTGACAAAGCCCTTTCCCTTTGATTGTTATATTGTCTTGTTTTAAAAGTCCTTTGAAATGAACGGGATAGAAATTAGGCTGGGATGGGTAATGAGTCAGATCCTTGGGACTCTCAAAGATCCCAGATCCTATTCTCCTTTGACCCTCCACTCCAACCCATTCACCCCCACCCACCCAATCCCCAAATCTGCAAATTAAGATTGCTTTGCCCATTCTCAAAAGAAAACCCAGCTTTCTTCCAGGGCTAACACAGGCATCCTGTTGGCTAGTTTTCTTCACAAGACTTAGGGGCAAGTTTTGACATCACCTATGGTGGATCTGGGACAAGATCTTGGATTTTACAAAACTATGTCAGATTTGGGGAAGTGGCCAGTGTTGGTGTAAGAGGGTATCTGGTGGTGGACCGTGTCCACATGGCTGAACCGTGGGCTTCACACCCCTGAAGTCTCCAGCCTTCTCTGAAGTTTGTTGTGGGGACAGAGAGTTGTTAGGCGAGTGAGAACCTTAGTAATTAAAGTTATCAAGCCAAACTCTTTCTTCTTCTCTGGTTTTCTTATTAAAGCGTCTTCTTCTTCTCATTCTTAGGTTGTCGTGTTCACGACGCTGGGTACTAAATAGGAAAGAGGACAATGGGCAGATACCCACCTCTGATACAGATGGACCAATGCTCTGAACTGATATAAAGGCCACTTTCTGTGTTCCTTCTTCTCTGCTTTGCTTAACTTCAGAAGCAAAAAAACAAAACAAAACATGTAGTTAGCCCCATAGAGAAGCCCACCCCGACTGAAACATTCTGGGGAAATCAAACTACTAGGAATAATGATTAGCAAACAGCATGGGATCTATTCCTCAGCTCCAGTTTTCCCAACTGCACTAAGGTGTGCTAAACTTCCTGTGAGATTTGTTTGCTTTTTTTAAAAACGGACTGGTTGATGGGTTTTAAACTTTTGCTAGATTCCCTCTGCAGCTATCACCAGGACCCAGGTGCGTGACTTTCTATCCACCCCGACTGAAACATTCTGGGGAAATCAAACTACTAGGAATAATGATTAGCAAACAGCATGGGATCTATTCCTCAGCTCCAGTTTTCCCAACTGCACTAAGGTGTGCTAAACTTCCTGTGAGGTTTGTTTGCTTTTTAAAAAAACGGACTGGTTGATGGGTTTTAAACTTTTGCTAGATTCCCTCTGCAGCTATCACCAGGACCCAGGTGCGTGACTTTCTATCATTTCCCTCTGCCATCTGACTTTTCAATTTTATTTTATTTTTAAACCCACTCTATTGTGCTCCTGCTAGGCTTTCCTCTCTTATTATTTTTTTTAAAAAATGTGGTAGCATTTTTTCACTTTTATTTCCTGGGCACCCTGCCCAGTTCTTGCTTAATTTTGGGTAAAGACTGCACATTGATCCCTGTCGCAAGGAAGATATATCTATATCCAAAGATGTGTGTGTGTGTGTGTGTGTGTGTGTAGATAAATAAATGGAGAGGTGCCGTTTCAAATAGAGTTTGGTTATTCAATCACAAAGGAATGGCCAGGCTTCTTTAAATATTCAGAATTGAATTCATTTTAATAGCGTCCACATTAATTGTCAGCTTCAGAATTCTCTGCTTGACAGTCTCTTCAGGATCTGTGCGTGGATGTGATTGTGTTTAGATTTAATGTTCCTTTGCAGAGCAGTTTAATAATACAGAATTCTTGCAGCAGTTTGGGAAGGCCACTTACAGCCGTAAGTGGAAGGCTTTGTTGATGTAATATGAGAAATGGTGATTCCTATGAAGGCTTTGTTGATGTTTTAAAATTAATATGAGAAATGGTGATTCCTATGTTGCAGGAGGTTGGACAGTTGCCTCCATCTCTACAATTCTTTGATTTCATTGTTAATTGCTAATGTCCAGCCTGCCTGCTCTGACTCTCACCCACTATTTTATTTATGTATTACATTTTACCCCACCTTTCTTGCATTGAGATTCTTGCAATGCAGGGGGTTGGACTAGATGACCTTTGAGGTTCTTTCGAACTCTAGAATTCTATAATTCCTCCAAGGAGCATGCATCCTTCTCCTCCTCCCCCATTTTGTCCTCACAACCAGCTTGCGAGGTAGGCTAGTTTCATGGCCAAGTGGGGATTTGAACCCAAGTCTCCTAGCTCCTATTCCAGCACTCTAACCGCTACACCACACTGCCTCCAATCCGGAGGATATGTCTGGGAACAGGTGGGAGTTGTTGCACAAATGCTGCTCGTGCCGAATTCTACTTTGTGGCAACCTGGTTGACAGTGAAAAGGGGGTGGGTGTCTGGAGTTTTCCCCATCACTCAGCTGACTGCAGAAGCCGACTAGTTCAGTACCCGGGAGAGCAAATGGGAGAGCATGTGGGTTTCTGGGACAGGGGCCCTAGTTCAGTACCCGGGAGAGCAAATGGGAGAGCATGTGGGTTTCTGGGACAGGGGCCCATTTCCTCTCTGCAAGCCTCCTCTTCCAGTGGTCTTTGGTGGAAAAAAAAAGGCTAATGGTGGAATACACACAGCAAAAAGCAACAGGAAGCTGGCCCATTGCTGTCTACCAGTGCCAGATTTACATAGAGTGGTAGCTTGGTTCTCAAACACCTTGGCACTCAAACAAGTTGGAACCCAAAAACTGCATACCGGGAAGTAAGTGTTCTGGTTTGCGAACTTTTTCTTCAGAACAAAGCTGTTTTGAGTGCCACAACTTCATGCTCTGTTTTGAGTGCCACACTTCCGTTTTGAGTGTTATGCTGAGGTCTGTCTGTTTTTGCCTTTTTATTTTGCTGTTTTGTTTTTGTGACTGTGTGGAACCCAGTTCAGCTACTGGTTGATTGATTATGTGACTGCAGTACATTGTACCACTGTGGTGTAGTGGTTAAGAGCGTAGACTTGTAATCTGGGGAACCGGGTCGCGTCTCCGCTCCTCCACATGCAGCTGCTGGGTGACCTTGGGCTAGTCACACTTCTTGTAAAGTCTCTCAGCCCCACTCACCTCACAGAGTGTTTGTTGTGGGGGAGGAAGGGAATAGGAGAATGTGAGCCGCTTTGAGACTCCTTCGGGTAGTGAAAAGCGGGATATCAAATCCAAAACTTCTTCTTCTTCTTCTTATAAGCTAAACAAGCTATAGCTTAGGGCCCCACTCTTTTGGGGGGGGGATTTAAAGGGGGGAGAAACCCTGGATGTACATTGTGTTGTGTATGGACCTATTAGGTCCATAAATTACCATATAGCATATATTCAACACAAAAAAATAGCAACAATTTGTTGATGACAAAGGACATCTGGACATATAAAGGGCCCCATTACCTTCAGTAGCTTAGGGCCTCATCAAACCTAAATCTGGCCCTGCTGTCTACACTGACCAGCAGCAACACTCCAGAGTTTCAGACAGGGAATCTTGCACCACCGAGATGCCCGCGATTGGACTTGCGGCCTTCTGCATGCAAAGCAGATGTTCTACTGGTGAGCTTCAGCCTTTAAACTCACAGAAGGCCTTTTTGTAGAATCGCAGTGTTGGAAGGGACCACGGGGGTCATTTGGTCCAACTCCCTGCAGTGCAGGAACTGATGTAGGCATCCACAAGCAGAAGAGAAGGGGAGGGTTTTTTCTGCTTAAAGCAACTGCCTGCTTTGGGTGTAATAAAGCAATAAACAGGGTGGTGAGAAGGTAAAAAGGTAAAGGGACCCCTGACCATTAGGTCCAGTTGGGGACTCTGGGGTTGCGGTGCTCATCTCGCTTTACTGGCCGAGGGAGCCGGTGTACAGCTTCCGGGTCATGTGGCCAGCATGACTAAGCCACTTCTGGCAAACCAGAGCAGTGCATGGAAACGCCGTTTACCTTCCCACCAGAGCGGTACCTATTTATCTACTTGCACTACTTGATGTGCTTTCGAACTGCTAGGTTGGCAGGAGCAGGGACCGAGCAACGGGAGCTCACCCCATCACGGGGATTCAAACCGCCGAGACCTTCTGATTGGCAGGAGCAGGGACCGAGCTCAGTGGTGAGCTAACCCCATCACGGGGATTCAAACCGCCGAGCTTCTGATTGGCAAGCCCTAGGCTCAGTGGTTTAACCCACAGTGCCACCCACGTCCCTTCGGTGAGAAGGTAGCGAACTACAATATATCAGATGGTTTTGAATGGCATGCTCCAAAGAACGAGAGATGTGCAAAACCTGACTGACTGTTTTTACTCTTCTCATATGCTGGCATTGATTTCCCCACCCACTTTCTCTCCCCCCCCCCTTAGGGTGAAGCCCAGTCTTTAGCCACAATCTATCATCTGGTTAATCAGGCTTGTGAGCGCCTAATTCAGTGTAAGTACATCTCTGTCTAACAGCCTGAACAACTAACCAGCTTCCCGTTTCTGCGTCTCTCTCCTCTGAACAATTTATCTCCTGCCGCTAAGCTGTGCTGCCTGACCCAAAGTTGGCTGACGGAACCAAAATCCACCCCGTAATTCAGATTATAAGGAGTTCCATTGCTTAATCTGTGGATAAGGGTGGAAGGAATTCAATTCAGTTTGCATTTAAAAGTGTATCTACTTAATTTGCACTTCCGGAAACAAACAGGCACATGCAAACTGACACCCAGCCTTCCTTCAAAATTTTCACTTTTCTGGATTTTGCAATGTAGCTATCCAACCAAAAGAATTATTCAAAAAACAAAACAAAAAACAAAAAACCACATATGTTAATGAAGATAAGATACAAGAATGCACTGTATTGGGGGAAACTGCCTGGCAAAAATATAAACATTAGGCAAAATTACCTGCAAGAGAAGGGGTATATTAGGAGACATTTGCACCTGAAATTTCATGAGGACTTTTTTTTTTTTTTAGAAATCAGTTGGGGGAAATGGGAACGTGGGAGAAATGAGACGTGGGAGAAATGAGAAAGTGGGAGAAACAAGAAGAGGCAGATGTGCCCATCCCTATCTCTGGATAATTCAGCTACAGAACAGAGCTGTGATAATACTCCGACCCTGCTCTGTTTTGAAGTAATCTGATCAAATTCAGGATTAACACATTATGTGATTATGTTTCTGTAGCACATTCCCACCTCCAGATAAATAGTTACAGCTCGGGGCAGGTGGGAGCAGAGCATTCCTCAAATGTGTAAAAAGTGATGCACAGTTCCCCATGTGTAGCTAGTGACACACTGGATGTGTGCATATTTCACGACAGGTCCCTGTGTAGAAAAGAGAGAGAGAGAGAGAGAGAGAGAGAGAGAGAGAGAATAAAATGCTTATCCCTTTAAAAATGCAATGTACCTGTGTTGATGCCCCTGTAATTTATCTGTCATATTTCAAGCATCCTCCATGCACACAGATTCGAAATACCGTACTTTTCTGTGTATAGGACTATGTGTACAAGACTACATCCGTGTATAAGACTACATCATGCTAAAAAGTGGGGGGTCCTGTTATATATTGGTAGTGCATAGGGTGGACGTTTGATTGGTTGCTGCCGAGGCAACCCCCCCCCCTAAAAAAAAAAAGCTCAACAATAGTCTTATACATGGGCGTGCCTTATATACTGAAAAGTACGGTACCCCCACCCCATCTCTGATGGTTCTTTTACAAGAACGAAGTTGGAAATATTTCTCAGATCTTACTTTCCAGTTCCTGAGTTGTGCCAGTGGAGCAGTGCACGCTCTCTCTCTCTCTCTCTCTCTCTCTCTCTCTCTCTCTCTCTCCACATGTTGGGCATGTCATGTCCCAAGTGCCAAAACTCTACCCTTAGAGCACGCCCAAACCCACATAGTCACACCTAATAGAGCAGAGCTTTCCAGAGCTTTCAAAACTTTCCATGTTGGTGACACACGTTTCAGACATGCATCAGTTTTACTAACAAACCGGAGGTAAAACTAACCCCTTTCCAGCCCCGGGAGGAGTGTGGGGAGCGTTTGCACGACACACCTAAGCTCTGTAATAGAGAATCCAACATCTCCATCGATAGCTTCCCCTGATCCTGCAGGATTAAAATATGGGAATTGTCCTTGGTCATCTGCTAGACATCATGGCTGACCTTTGTCCCATGCAAGCAAGCCTGAGATTCCTTCTTAAGATTGTGAAGCTTAGTTTACTGCGACTGCTGGATAGTGAAACTAACCGAGTATGCAGAATTGCACAAAATGACGGGAAGAATCCGAGAACGGCGGGACCAGAAATTCATCAAAGACTGGAATAAATTTACGAATTATTTGAAAGACGACGGTATTCAATCAAACACGTTAATAGAACTGCAAGAAGCTTTGTAGATTGAGGAAGAAATATTGTTGTAAATATGAATTATATGGTGATTAAGTTGAATATGATGGCTTAAAGCAATGATAGATTTAAGAAGTATAGATTAAAACGATAGAGGTTTGAAAACCATATGGAGGGTTTGAGGGAAGTCATAGCCCTAAAAGGCCAAAATGTTAAAAGGATGGAAATAAATGTGAATTTTTTTTTCTATTTTGTAGGTATGTATATAAAACTAATAAAAAAATGATTATTATTTTTTTTAAAAAAAGCTTACATTGAAAGTGCTTGGCTTTCCCCAAAGAACCTTGGGGGTTGTAGTGTATCTTTTACAGAGCTACAGTTCCCAGGATTCTCTGGGGGAAGTCAGGTGCTTTCAATGTGCTTTAAATGCAAGGTGTGCATGCAGCCCTTGAAAATAAGCCATTTTATTTCTTTTCTATGCTGTACATCAGCTCCCCCATCCCCGATCTCAATCAGGCTTCTTAATTTAGAACCAGGTTTCTGTGTATGCTTCTGATAATTCAAGGATATTTTCCCTGCATGCCAGACCTCACTTGTTCTTTATTTATTTGTGTATTAAATTAGTATACCACCCTCCATCTGAAGATTTATTTAAAAAAAAAATTATATGTCACAAAATCATAAACTTATATCAAAACATTAGACTAGTTTACATTAGACATTTAAAAGTTATAAACCACGCACTAAAAATGTGTAGTCATGCTACATGCCAGACCACAAGAGTGTTCACATGATGTCCAGCAAGTGAACAATCTGTGTACATAATTCACACGTGACATTTTACGGGACGTAGCATCTGTATCTGCAATAATATATGAGCTGTACAGAGCGGCAAGAGTATACCCTTTCACAAAAACACAGGTACATGTGTAGAGGCAGATGTGTCAATAAACTGCGCTGTGTGAATGTGTGTCCAGGAAAAACCCTGACAAATGCAAGAAGCAGGGTGCATCATGGGAAATAATGGAGATGGTAAATCAGAGACTCCACTTTCCCCCCTCTCCTTTCCTTTTACTTCTTCAGCTCACGTGTTGAAGTTTGACTCATTCATCCATGAACATTCACAGAAGCCAGTTCCCATTTGGGAGGATAAGCTGAAGGCTGGAGAACCTGGTCCACCTGGTCTTCCAGGGCCTCCTGGCATGAAAGGAGAAAGAGGAGAAGCTGGGATGCCTGGACAGCCCGGCAGAGATGGATACCCAGGAGAAAGAGGTATTGAAAGAAGTGCTTTTAGACCAACCTTCTTGTAACCTGTGGTGTCCATATGTTGTTGGACTACAACTCCCATCATCCCTGACCATTGGCTGGAGTTGGTGGGAGCAGTTGTTGTTGTTCAGTCATTCAGTCGGGTCCAACTCTTCGTGACCCCATGGACCAGAGCACGCCAGGCACTCCTATCTTTTACTGCCTCCCGCAGTTTGGCCAAACTCATGCTAGTCACTTCGAGAACATTGTCCAACCATCTCATCCTTCTCCTTCTCCATCTTTCCCAACGTCAGGGTCTTTTCCAGGGAGTCTTCTCTTCTCATGAGGTGGCCAAAGTACTGGAGCCTCAACTTCAGGATCTGTCCTTCCAGTGAGCACTCAGGGCTGATTTACTTTAAGGATGGATAAGTTTGATCTTTTTGGATAAGTTTAGGAGCAGTAGTGCAGTTATAATGTCTAGAAGGCACCAGGTTGGGGAAAAGCTGACTTATACCACAGTTTCTGCATGCCTTCATACATGATCTCTTGAAGGACACAACACTCTTCCCTTCTGCTCAATGCACACCTGTGCAGTTGCACGCCACAATTCAGCAGAAATGTCTCCAAGGGTCTTTTTTCCAGGCTTTGAGAAGAAAACCTCACTGGGCTCATAGTGCTTGCCTCAAAAAGAGAAGGGAACAGTATAACCTTGAAATTCTTCTCCGTCTCGGATTTTAACCGGAGCCGGTGAAGAATTCCCCTCCAGCCCTGCTGCCATCCGTCCAGCTCCCAGACCCCTTCCCTTGCCACTTACTGGCAGCAACAATAACAATGATCCATTGGTTGTAAGTCATTGGCGAGAGGGAAAAGAGGGGATGAGCAACAGCTGATATTTCATTAACTTTATGTGCACATAGTGATGATCATCAAAAGTAGGTTCCATATTTTTAATCAGCAGGACAGACCGCTAAGCCCATTTTTAATAGCTTTCTTCATTCAAGGCATAGAAAGAAAGTACCATATTTTTCAGTTTATAAGACTAGGGGTTGTTGTTTTTTTAACCAAAAAAATAGGTTTAAAATTGGGGCTCGTCTTATACATGGGTAATGCTGAGGGCTGTTTTCTTAATTTGGACTCCCCAAAAAATAGGGGGCATCTTATACATGGGGGCATCTTATACACAGAAAAAACGGGCTGCTTTGGGTGCAGAATCAGTGCTGGATTAAGACCTTTAGAGGCCCTAAGCATTTAAAAGATTTTGGTGCCCCCAAACATATCTAATTAAAAATAGGAACAATAATAAACCATAATTTTTTGGGTTGTTGTTGAAATGAAACAAAACCTACAGTAAGATGGAAAGTGTAAACTTTTGTATACTTTATTTACATTTGAAAAACTTTCTCCTCCTTTTTCTAATTGCAAAGTCTTTGATCCTCAAAACTAATCTTACGCGGCGCATCAGCTTCTATACTTAGAAGAGATAAGACATCCAGCCTTCCTTGTTGCATAGTTGTTCTGTTGGGATTTTTTAATATACTTCTACTGAGAAAACCTACGCTCAGCTGAGCAATTTGTGACCATGAATGTTAAAAATCCAGCAATGAAAAATTTATCTGGTGCCCCCCCCCTTCGCTCGATGCCCTAATCACATTCTTATTTTGATTCATGGTTCATCTAGCTTTGTGCAGAAGGCCCCAGCTTCACTCTCCAGTTTCTCCAGGTAGTCCTTGGGAACACTCCTTCCTGGAACAATGGAGAGTTTCACTGGTGTTTGTCAGGCATTGTAGACAGTACTAGATGGACCAGTGGTCTGTCTTGAGTTCCCTTTGTTTCTAAATTAACATCTCCCACAGAAGGCTTCGGACGGAAAGTTGGCTACTTCTCCATGTGGGATGCTGCAGACCTGGTGCAGCCAACATGATAACCTCCAGATATTGTTGAGGCACTTATCTAATCAATGCTGACCATTGGCCATGTTGTCTGTACTGTAGTTGATGGGAGCTGGAGGTCGCTGGCATCTGAAGGGCACCACATTGGGTACCCTGTCCTGGGGAGAACAGGGGGGGGGGAGGCAGGACTTCGTGTTCTTTCCACTGGTCTCCACAATCTACAATTCTGTCAGGCCTATGCAAAGACGGTCATATTCTTGGCCAGACGGTCATATTCTTGGCCCCCACCCAATGCAGAGAGGAGCGATGCGAGAAGAAGCTTATCGCGCCACTCAGCAGGCAAACGCACACTCCTTGGTTTTATTTTTGGCCAGGCTCTCTTCTAGGCTTTAGAAAAAGCACAGGCTTATCTCCCTGCCCTCTTGGCCCGGAGCTAAAAGCTGCCTTGTTTTGAGGAAAGGCGGCATTACGGCAACTCTTTGTTTTATGGTGAATGCCGAGTCATTCTGACAGCTCCCTTGGTTTTAATGCAAGGATTAAGCCTCCATCTGTTCAAGGACCCTCCTTTAGAAACTGCTCCAGAGTGGCGCAAGCAGCATTATCATTAGAGATGGAGAGGGAGGGAGGGAAGAGAAGAGAAGAGAAGAGGGAAGCTATCTGAGCGGATATTTAAGCCCTCTCCTTCAGTGATGGCTTCCTTTCTACTTACAGCCAAGAGTCAAAGTTCTTGGTTTAATTGGCAGGCTTCAGAAAGTAGATTGCACACCAACCTGAATCTGTCAACCTGCTTTCCCCCCTCTCCCTCCGGAGCCCAGTCTGATATTTGAGTAGCTCCTGAAGCTGCTTGCAGATCCAACTGATTATATTGTGCCCCAGCAGGAAACATCCAGCTGAGCTCAGAGAGGGAAAATTAGGTAGCATGTAGTTGGCCTCTTGTGGTCTTGCAAACCGATGGCAGAGAAGAGGATGGAGAAATGGGCCTGACAGCTTGTCAGATTAGAACTTAATAAACCATT
The DNA here is from genome assembly GCA_900245905.1 of Lacerta viridis. Taxonomy (NCBI): domain Eukaryota; kingdom Metazoa; phylum Chordata; class Lepidosauria; order Squamata; family Lacertidae; genus Lacerta; species Lacerta viridis. Next base: position 63,832 of record OFHU01000045.1, read on the forward strand.
GCTGATCTTGGAGATGCTTTGCCCCCCTTAGCGAGTTAGATGTCTAGCCGTGGATCTCTACCCAGCAGGAAAGAAACGGGGACCCGGCATTTCTCAATTTAACTATAGGGGTTAGCTGACTTTTAAAGGTAATTTGTGAAATGTTGCACATAAGCAGAAGAATAAAGGGCATGGGTTGCACCCTAGAAAATAAATTGGCCAAGATGGCTCACAGGTGAGAAGAATTTAAGAATGATAAGATGAAAGGAATCAAAAGTGAAGATGGTACAATACAAAAGTCTGGCGCCACTTTAGGATGCGTTAAGAGAATCATTCAGCTTCACCCGTGCCAAAGGAAGCTGCATATATAAGTGGCCTTCTGCAAGTATCGCCAAAGCGAAGGGCATATCAGGTTGCCTACGGGCTGCTGTAGCTCAATGGAGTCACATTTAACTCCCTTGTGAGGAAAGGCTGCGGTGTTTCGGACTTTTAATTTGGAGAAAGGGCAACTAAGAGGTGGCAGTGTAGAATGGATTATTTCTGGCATGGAGAAAGTGGATAGAGAAAAGTTTCCCATGCCTATTTTGTAGCACTAAAACTCAAGGGCATCCAGTGAAGCCAGATGTTGGAAGGTTCAGGACAGTTCAAAGGGACATTTTATACAGCACAATCTGTGGAACTCCCTGCCACAGGAGGCGGCGATGGCCACCAACTTGGATGGCTTTAAAAGAGGATTGGATAAATTCATGGAGGATATGGCTGCCAGTGGCTACTGGCCATGGCTATGAACTGCCTCCACCCTCCTCCAAAACAAACCTCTGAGCTGCTATTAGCATTGAGGAAAGCTCTATGTTGGCTCCAAGAAAAGATTTTTTTCAAGACTTTCATAGAGGGGGTGCTGTGGGCCACATTCAAAAACCGCATGGGCCACATCCAGCTCACAGGCTGGTGGCTCCTCATCCCTGGCAGGGGCATTGCTAGGGGGGCGATGGGGGCTGTACGCCCCGTGTGCCAGGGGAGGGGGGTGACAAGCGGTGGTCCCTCTCACCACTCCCCAAGGGGAGCCCCGTCCCGGGGCGACAGAGTGAGCAGCGGCTTGTTGAGAGTGGCAGGAGGGGTCGCCGCTTGTCACCCCCATGTGCTGCCGCTTGCTCCATTGCCCTGGGAGCAGCAGTGAATGGCCGAGCGAGCACCCCGTCCGTGCAGCGCTGCTGCTCCCGGAGTGACCGGCAGTGCGTGGGGAGTGGCGGGAGGGGCCGGCACTTGTCACCCCCACATGCCGCTGCTCGCTCCATCACACCGGGAGCAGCAGCGCACATCATGTGCGGTGCTGCTGCTCCCAGGGCAACGGAGCGAACGGCGGGGCATGGGGGTGACAAGTGGCAGGCCCCTCCTGCCACTCCCACATGCCGCCGCTCCCTCCATCACCCCGGGAGCAGCAGCGCATGGCCCGACGACGGAGTGCGCCTGCGCGACATTTCACGCAGGCGCACTCTGTCGTAACATCACAATGTGATGTCATGACGCCCCGCCGGACGGGTGTTTCCTTTCGCCGCCCCAGGTAGCGCGGAGCCTTCCTCCGCCACTGATCCCTGGCACCCTCCAACTGTTTTTTTGACTACAGAACTCCCACCAGCCCCAGTCATTCTGGCTAGCAATGATGGGGTTTGTAGTCCAAAACAACTGGAATGCACCAGGTTGGGGAAGATTACTTTGTGCTGTAGCCTTGGTGGTTTTAATAGCGTTTTGCTAAACACTGGTCCTGGCTTCCTTTTGAGTGAAAGAGGATTCAAGAGGAGCTCTATGTTCACACTCACCACCATGAAAAGAAAGAAGCTGCTAATCGCTTGAGCTGTCTATTATCTTGATGCATATTAGCAGCTGTTATGTTTTCTTGTTTGCTGTCACTTCACCTGGAGTGCTATTTTCGGGTTTGATTGCCACATTTGAAGAATAGTACTAAAGACGGTAGATAAAAAGCAGTGTTTGCCACTAGGTTTTGCCTAAAGCAAGATCCAAGGTAGAATTGGGCTGGTCTGCTCAGGCGAAAACAAATGCAGGAATTTTGAGCGAAGCCAAAACAGCTTCATTGACGTGAAACTTGTTGGGTTTGTGTGTGTGTTGAGGAAGAGTTTTGTGGGTCTGTATTTCACCTAAAGCAAAATTGGGAGGCTCCGTGTCAGGAAAAGCAGCTGCAAATGTATAGATGTCAAAAAACATTTCGGTAAAATTTGGGGAAATGGGTGATCTAGTCCAACTCCCTGATAGATGCCCATCCAACTTCTGTTTAAAAACCTCCAAAGACTGCCAGGAATCCAGTAGGAAATTAGCAACGGAGCATTGGTAAGAGACTCATTCCCAAACCTAGGAATCCTTACTCTCTCATTCAACAGGTGCCTCTGGACCCAAAGGGGAGAAAGGTTCTCCTGGAACAAATGAGGAAGGTTCTCAAGGACCTAGAGGTCGAACAGGTACAGTACATTTTATGGAATTTCTTTTATGTACCACCTCTTAGGATGTTATTACCCATAAATGCATCACTGGTGAAGAGAGAGAAGGAAGCATTCCTGTCGTGTCTCAAGAAAGAGACCTTGCCTTCTTCTGCAGCCTTTGTCCCCTATGGGTCTTGGGTGGCAAGGCTGCCTTGGGGCATCCAACCCCTGTATCAGAGGAGGGCAGCAAAGTTGTGCCCTGCAGTCAGGAGAGTCCTGAAAGCAGTCCTGGCAGTTCTTCCTCTAAGGACAGAGCCAGAGCCTCATCCTCCTTGGAGTCTGTCACACAGTGCATGGTCCTAGGTCATGACACTGACATGCAAAAACGCCCTTAGTACTCTAGTACTAAGTGTTGGGTGTACATTCAGACAGCCATGGCGCTAGAGTCATGTGGTAAAGAAGCAGCATGAGCTCCCCCTGCTCTTCATTGTGCAAAGAGCCTCCATTGAAAATCGAACCCTCCACATGAAGCATCTGAAGCCATGACTGCCTTGCTTGTGTGATGCTCCCCATTAAAAAAAGCACCGGGGGGGGGGAGTTAAATGAGCCGCCTTCTGCTTGGCAACTCACATTGGTTGACACCATGAACTATCTGTGTGGTAGAGGGCATTCGGTTCTAATCTAATGCTGGATCCCATGGGACAAGCTGGTCCAGGAGTTCCAGGACCACGGACAGCTCTGCAGTGAGCAACTTGCTCCAACAAAGGCTCAGAGCAGACGGAACCTCTTTAAGTCCTTGTCCCCAGACTACCTCTCCCAGTTTCAAGAGGTTCACCTCCATGGGCCAATTTGGACAGGAGAGCAGGACTCTGAATAGTAGCAGGGCCAATGCTGGTCCTCTCCCATACTGCTACACCCCCTCCGGCTGAATGCATAAAGTGCAACAAAGCTGTTAGTTCTGTGTGTGTCTTTTCTTCCTCCTGATGGTTCAAAATTCAGCAGCAATCTGGACTGAGGGTCTGGTACTTCTGGTGTCCCTCCCCCCACAGGTCCAGCAGGAGAAGAGATGCTTGGCAAACAAGGCTCAAAGGGATCCCCTGGCAGCACCGGTCCCCCTGGGTTTCCTGGAGCAAGAGGCCAACCAGGAGAGCCTGGCCATGGAGGCGGTTGTGTCCTTTCAGGGTGCTATGAAGAGAGTACAATAGGTAAATGCTTTTTTGAATCCAAGAAAGATCCAGAGAGCAGGGTTCCCCTTCTGCCACAAGGCTTTCTCGACTTCTCCTTCCCACTTCGGCCTCTCCAAAAAGTTGTGCTTGCAAGGGGTGTGGCAGGAGACCATCCATAACTCTGGGTTATGGGTGGGAGCTCTTCAGCTGGAGAAGAAATGGACAGACACCGGAGACCCTCTGCACTTGCAAGAGAGGATGCGTCTTCTGCTTGCGCAAGGGATTCTCCCACAGTGTTAGCAGCAGAAGCGGCAAGTACAGCAGGCTTCTTCAACTTCGGCACTCCAGATGTTTTGAGACTACAACTCCCATCATCCCTGACCACTGGTCCTGCTAGCTAGGGATCATGGGAGTTGTAGGCCAAAAACATCTGGAGGGCCAGGTTGAGGAAGCCTGATGGAGACTTACAGCAGGCATAGGCAAACTTGGCCCTCCAGATGTTTTGGGACTACAACTCCCATCATCCCTGACCACTGGTCCTGCTAGCTAGGGATCATGGGAGTTGTAGGCCAAAAACATCTGAGGGCCGAGTTGAGGATGCCTGAAATAGAGACGTTACAGCAGGCATAGGCAAACTTGGCCCTCCAGATGTTTTGGGACTACAACTCCCATGATCCCTAGCTAACAGGACCAGTGGTCAGGGATGATGGGAGTTAGCCCCAAAATCTGGAGGGCCGAGTTTGCCTATGCCTGCTTCACAGTGTGGGTTGAAACAAAATGTCCCAGTGACAAGCCTATAACAGGTGACTGGAGGGCCATAAGTACAGCAAGGGTAGGAAGGTGGGGAAAGGAGAAACCCAGGGGGAAGAGTCCAGTGATGAAATCTGAGCTCTGTGGCAACAGCCCCACCAGTAAACCCTGAAGTAAGAATTTATTGGCACTCTGAGCATCATCTGGAATGTGGGGCAGGGTGGATGAACATAGAATGAGTATAACAGGCACATTATAGAGGCTACCTTAGCCACATATAAGGAAGAGATGCACACACCTCAGGGATTTCCACTCTCTGCTCTTTTGTGTTTCTTAAGCACCTTGTCCTCATTTTGTCTCCAGATGCAGGGTTGATCCCCTAATGGCCGGTATACAGGATGCTGCAGACTGACCTTTGGCGTCCCAGGCCCCTCTGCTGTAAACTTCTATTTACCTATAGGACAGCTGTGACTTGAAGATTCACATTTCCCCTCCCCCCCACCATAAAATGGCACATTTTTTGTCTAATTATTTTGTCTCTTCCTTGGCAAAATTGCCAAGATGCCCTATGTATAATACCCAGACCTGCATCTCTGTAGCTTTTATTTACCCACCAGCTAATTAACCACAAAGTAGTTAAAGCAATGCTCTCACGGAGCAGTCCTAAACTCCTGAGAAGGGTGGCTGGATGGTGGTTGGGTGCTGTGGTCCTCCCTCTCTGCAGCCAGAGAGGGACGCTTGCAGTTGAAGGGAGGGGGCTGATGTCAGAGGTCTCCCCAATGTGGGGGTGGACAGTTCCAAGGGTGATAAAGTAGAAAGTTTGGGTGGGTGCATGTTGAAACAGATCAAGCAATGCAGTGGCAGGCTGAGAGTTGGATCTGCCGGATCTAAGGTGCCCCCCCCCCGATGATCACTGAGCATTTTAATTAATTTTTACTTGACAAGATTTGCATACTGCTTAATTGATTTTTTTTTCAAATGCCCTCCAACCGTTTTACACGGCAATAGAGAAAATCTTCATGAAAAACTGCTTTGAAAACAAATTGATGCAACATTCGTCATCATTACAACCAGCAGTTTAAAAACGGATATAAATAACAAAATTGTGTGTTAGAATCGCACATTGAAACATGTCTCCTGAATTGGAGGAGGGGGGGACCTGTGTTTGTCCTGGACCAGGAGCTATTTCCCCTCCCATTGGGGGGAGGGGGGAAACCAATGGGTGGGGGAGAAATACTTCTCCCCTGTTTCAAAAGAATTTAATAATGCACAAGCACACTCCTTCCAACTTGGCCAGAAGAGGCCAAGGTCACCCAGCAGCTGCATGTGGAGGAGCGGAGATGCAAACCCGGTCCCCCAGATTACGAGACTACCGCTCTTAACCACTACACCAAACTGGCTCTCAGTCCGTTCTTCCTGCAGCCCTCATAGGATTCCTTTACCTGGAAACCCAGTTTGTAGCATAGCAGTAGATCACTTGGTGCGATCCAGCCTTCTTAAATTCAATTAGCTTTGTTCCATTGGCTATCGCAGGGAATGGAGTACAGGTACTGTATGCACTCTAACACTCTTGCGGTCAAAGAGGAAAACCAGTTGTGCGGATTGCCTAATGGTTCCCCTGTTCAGCACACACACACACACACACGGCAATTACAGTTTCTCGAAAAGCTCCCATTGACACTAATGGAAGCTTTTAAAAGTCTACTTAAAGCATGGGGTGGTTTCCAGGGAAGTCACAACATACAGTATAGGGAAGAAAGGTTTAGCCCTCCCAACTTCCCCTTCTCCAACATCAGGTCTCAATAAGGTTTCCATTGTCCCCGCTGCGCTGAGTATGGGGCAGAGTTGAGAAACCAAGGGATGGATGGTGAGCCCCCCCCCCCCATGGGCCAGAGGCTCCCCATCCCATTGTGGCCCAAAAGAGATTGCTGCCCTCTCTGTGGACCACATGCGATGTTGTATCTTTCTGGGAAGGGGTGGGGAAGTGTCCCTAAATATAGGTAAGAAGTCGCAGGAACCCAAGTGACTGAAATATTATCATTTTTTTTTTACTATTACTATGCATCTTGACATATGTAAGTATATGAGTGCAGAATGCAATTTATGAAATAACGATTTACAAAAGCTAATTCTCCATTATATAAGAAGCAAAGAAGTTCTCCCCCATGCTTCTTACCATCTATATGAAACCGCTAGGAGAGATCACCAGGGGGTTTAGGCTAGGTGTTCATCAGTATGTGGATGATACCCAGCTCTAACTCTCTTTTAAATCAGAACCAGTGAAGGTCCTGGAGTTGGTTGGAGGTTGGATGGCGGCTAACAGATTGAGGTTGAATCCTGACAAGACAGAAGTACTGTTTTGGGGGACAGGGGGCGGTGGTGTGGGGGACTCCCTGGTCCTGAATGGGGTAACTCTGAAGGACCAGGTGCGCAGCCTGGGAGTCATTTTGGACTCACAGCTGTCCATGGAGGCACAGGTCATTCTGTGTCCAGGGCAGCTGTCTACCAGCTCCATCTGGTACGCAGGCTGAGACCCTACCTGCCCGCAGACTGTCTCGCCAGAGTGGTGCATGCTCTAGTTATCTCCGCTTGGACTACTGCAATGCACTCTATGTGGGGCTACCTTTGAAGGTGACCTGGAAACTACAACTAATCCAGAATGCGGCAGCTAGACTGGTGACTGGGAGTGGCCGCCGAGACCATATAACACCGGTCCTGAAAGACCTACATTGGCTCCAGTACGTTTCCGAGCACAATTCAAAGTGTTGGTGTGACCTTTAAAGCCCTAAACAGCCTTGGCCCAGTATACCTGAAGGAGTGTCTCCACCCCCATCAACCGGACACTGAGGTCCAGCGAGGGCCTTCTGGAGTTCCCTCCCTGCGAGAAGTGAGGTTACAGGGAACCAGGCAGAGGGCCTTCTCAGTAGTGGCCCTGTGGAAGCCCTCCCATCAGATGTCAAGGAAATAAACAACTATTGACTTTTAGAAGACATCTGAAGGCAGCTCTGTTTAGGGAAGTTTTTAATGTTTGAAGTTTTATTCTGTTTTTAGTGTTCTGTTGGAAGCCGCCCAGAGTGCTGGGGAAACCCAGCCAGATGGGTGGGGTATAATAAAAAATTATTATTATTATTATTATTATTATTATTATTATTATTTATAATTGATGATATCCGGGATAGTTGGAATATTCTCCCCAGGGAGGCTTGCCTGGACCCATCATTGCATATCTTGGGGGGTGGGTGGGTTTCATCAGGCCATTGGCTTTTATCTATATGGCCTTTTTGTGTGGGTGGGGTGTTTTTATGTGATTTTAAAAAAAAATACTGGTTTCAAATATCTATTTTGTTTGAATATATTTTTCTTAGAATATTTTCAGTTGCCATGGCAGAAAAAAGCAACTAATAAATTTGATAAATAATAGTTTCTATAACTTGTTCCATGCTTCTTCACAAACAAATTGGAGAACTACTCCCGGCTGACAATGAAATTGAGGAACTTCATTGTTTCTTATATAGTCTGGAGAATTTGTTCTTGTAAAAATAATTGCTGTATTTACTCGAATCTAATGCTCACCTTTTTTGGCCAAACTGGGTTGTGAAAATTAAGGTGCACATTAGATTTAATGGCACATTTACATTTGCCGGCAAATACTTTTTTGTTGTTGTTTCAAGGTTCTGAAAATTGAGGTGTGCATTAGATTCGATGGTGCATTAAACTCGAGTAAATATGTTGACATGTATAGCAATAATAATTATTTTTGTACTATTTAATTGTCCCTTGAATTCCTGTGGCATTGGCTTGCATCCATCCATGGGTCAGGGCCCCTTAGTGAATTGCACATTTTTTTTAACCTTTTTAAAACCTCCCTCCCTGACCCGATGTGCCAGTTTTGTTTTAAAAAATACACCACTGGGGCTTCACTCTTGGAATCCGATCTTTTATAAGCCGATAATTCCAAAGCAATTACTGGCGAGCGCTTAGAGTATAAACACAGGGCTGGACCAGTGCAAGTTGGCTGAGCTGAACATAACTGCCCATGATTACTGTAAAAGGTGCTGAGCTGTCTGTGCTAATAGCTTGGCAATCTGGTGCTGATAGAGACAGGGGATTCCAGCCAATACAATTAAATTATCATGTGATAACAGAGGCTTGCTTATCGGAGAGTTAAAATTGAGGAGAATCGTGCTACTCTCTTGAAGGCAGGAAAGGAAAGTGCTGGTGTCCTCATGAAAAATAAAGATTAGGAGGAGGAGGAGGAGGGCAGGACGGTTATCTGGCTCATCACCTGTCAATGCAAGGGCAAATTATAATTTTTAGCATTATGACACGTTTTAGATCTACATAGTTCAAGCAAGTTCTAAGACTGGAAGAAGGCGAAATTTCACAGGAGTGTTCAATATGTTACTTCTAGAATGAGTGAATCTCTGTTTCAGTTTCTCATTTTTCCAATTTTAAGTTTTGGACTCCACATTTCCAAATAACTTTGCTCTATCTATCTATTTATCATCTATCTATCTCTATCTATCTATCTATCTATCTATCTATCTATCTATCTATCTATCATCATCTATATCTATATCTATCTATCTATCTATCTATCTATCTATCATCATCTATCTGTCTATCTATCATCTATCTATCATCTATCTATCTATCTATCTATCTATCTATCTATCTATCTATCCTCATGAATATTCATCAGCATCTTAATGCCTATTTCTCCTTTTATACACTTTTTAATGCAACTTTGCCTAATACACACATATTTGCAAGCAATTTCCCTCAAAATAATGTTTTTTGGGGTGTGTGGTATTGTCACCAATATATGCATTTTAGCCTAGTTAAATAATAATAATTTTTTTTGCTCCACCTTACTTGGCTGGAGAACTGCATTGCAAAATTCAGAGAAGTGTGAATTTGGCAGGACCGCTATGTTTCAGTTCACATATTGTTTCAGGAAATGTGAACTGAACTGGATTCCTCTCCACCCCTCAGTACTTCATGGTATTAATTTTACAATTGACTGTAATGTGTCTCTTCCTACTTGTTATGCTGCACCACTTCTTAGTAATGAGAGCTTGCCAAGTATAAAATATCCAGAGGCAAAAGTAGAACAGGATTTTGAATAGCACAAACCTTGTCCTATTACTGCCTAACATGAAGAGTGGCCCTTTGTTTTTCCCAGACATTTCTCCACCAAGTTGCATCCCATAGTAATAGGGAGTCACTCTACAAAGCATGTCACTGGTCAAGGAACGAGGGCGATTTGAAGCTTTATCTATTTCTGATAAGACAAAGAATAGTGGTTTGGAATTAAGGGTGGGGAAGAAAATGGGTTCAGTTTGCCTTCTAAAGCAAACCTACCTAATTTGCAACCCCTGATCCAATAAGCAAATTGAAAAACTAACTAACTAACTAACTAACTAACTATATTTTCGAATTCACACATCTTTGTCAGGTCCATGGCATTCATTGGAGCTTGCTTCCTAGAAGGTGTGCAGAGGCTTGTAGCCTTATTTCTGGAGTGGGATATCTATGGGTCCAATCCTTATCAGGATCAGCCTTGTGGGCCAGATCTGACAGGTGAGCCGGGCTGCCCCCCTGTCAATCACGTGGCATGACAGTGACGTCATGTGCAAACTGCTCTGAAGTCCTGAAGTTGGGACTTTGCAGCTGCTTGCAAGGCACTGCTGAAAAGGCGGCTTTCTTCCACTATATTATCAGGGTCCTCTGCTAAAATGATATTTTAAAACCCATCTGTTTTAGTAGGAGAATGTTACCACCCCAGCCCTAGAGCATGTTAAGAAGACACTCACCCATTCCCACATTACCACAACCTGTCTCCACTCACTCAGAATTAAAGAACAGCTTGCTATCTATCTATATCTATCATCTATCATCTCATCTATCTATCTATCATCTATCTATATATCTATCTCTATCTATCTATCTATCTATCTATCTATCTATCTATCTATCTATCTATCTATCTATCTATCTATCTATCTATCTCATCTATCTATCTATCTATCTATCATCTATCTATCTATCTATCTATCTATCTATCTTATCTCTCTCTATCTCTATCTATCTATCTATCATCTATCTATCTATCTATCTATCTATCTATCTATCTATCTATCTATCATCTCTCTCTCTATCTATCTATATCTATCTATCATCTCTATCTATCTATCTATCTATCTATCTCTATCTATCTATCTATCTATATCTATCTATCTATCTATCTATCTATCATCTATCTATCTATCTATCATCTCTATCTATCTATCTATCTATCTATCTATCTATCTATCTATCTATCTATCTATCATCTTCTATCTTTTTACATCAAGCACTGCCCAAGTTCATGCCTCTGCCACAAAAGCAGCAAAAGTAGTCAAAATTTCTTCCAGCACCCTGACAAGTTTTCAAAAGCTTCTCAGAATGGAAGACACCCTTGTCCTTGTGATAATAAGTTTCATCGGTTTCTCATGTCATCATCTTCACTTTGTTGCCATCGTGGTCTCAAGCTGACAATTTGCCCGGGATGTGAATCAGTCCCCATTCTCTGAAAAGTCGATGGAAGAATGTGCAGGTATTTTGTGAACTGTTTCCCCCCCACACACACACACTGTTACATCTTTGGCCTCACAGGACCTGAGAACAAGGTTAATTGCATTCCTGTGTTTAGAGCTACTCCAAGTTCCCTGGAATGTATCGTAACAATTTGTAGTCACTGCACTGGTGGTTTCTGGGCCACGTTACAATTTTCCGGGATGACTCTGTTTCATATGTGGTAGAGCAAGTGGAGATTCCTGCATTGCAGAGGGGTTGGACTAGATCAGTGTTTTTCAACCTTTCTTGGGCAAAGTTCCCTCTCCTCTTTCATGCATATTTCATCCGTGGGCTCGAGAGGTTCGAAACCACAGGAGGAGCAAGTATGGCAGAGGGGAGTCGCTGTTTCCTTTTGATGTCGGCTTTTCCTGGCGGGAATGCAAACCAACAACCTCTGATCCAACCGTGTTGGGGCTTTCTTGTGGAGTTCAGCAGTGTGCCAAAACAAGCATTAAGCACACACACAAAAACACAGCTCTCCACATAAATATATTCATACAGCTTTGCAGGCATTAGGCAACTATTGCAACAGTCACAGGATATGAGCAGACTCTGGCTCCTGTTCACAAAATGCTGCTTCATGGCTGAGCCAGCCAGTATCACCCAGCCAGACCTACCTTACAGGACTATTGTGAATGTAAAAAGGGGGGGGGAGGCAAGGAATGCATGTGTAACTCAACAGTTACTACACTTTCTAGTGCAATTCCCAGCACCAGGAATTTGACTTGGTTCATGTTGAGGCAGATTAGATAAAGCAGAATAGAGCAATTGTCTCTAGGTGGGCTGTCTCGCCAGAATGGTGCATGCTCTAGTTATCGCTCACTTGGATTACTGAAATGCGCTCTATGTGGGGCTACCTTTGAAGGTGACCCGGAAACTACAAACTAATCCAGAATGCGGCAGCTAGACTGGTGACTGGGAGCAGCCACCGAGACCACATAACACCAGTCTTGAAAGACCTACATTGGCTCCCAGTACGTTTCCGAGCACAATTCAAAGTGTTGGTGCTGACCTTTAAAGCCCTAAATGGCCTCGGTCCAGTATACCTGAAGGAGCGTCTCCACCCCCATCGTTCTGCCCAGACACTGAGGTCCAGTGCCGAGGGCCTTCTGGCGGTTCCCTCGCTGCGAGAAGCCAAGTTACAGGGAACCAGGCAGAGGGCCTTCTCGGTAGTGGCACCCGCCCTGTGGAACACCCTCCCACCAGATGTCAAAGAGAAAACCAACTACCAGACTTTTAGGAGACATCTGAAAGCAGCCCTGTTTAGGGAAGCTTTTAATGTTTAATAGATTATTGTATTTTAACATTCTGTTGGAAGCCGCCCAGAGTGGCTGGGGAAACCCAGCCAGATGGGCGGGGTATAAATATTGTTGTTATTATTATTATTATTATTATTATTATTATTATTATTATTACTACCAGCAATTTCCAAAGCAGCATGTGGGGTGGGGTGGGGGGAGGACACCGGATCATGGTCCTACTACTCCCAACCCATCACACTGATGGAACTATAAAGAGTTTTGCAGGAGTCCTCTTGGTATAGCTCTGTGACCTCTTTTTACTGGCAGGCCTTACATCTGTTCGCACAGCAATGCGATGCTGGCAAGTGGTGTGTGTGTGTGTGTGTTCAGCAGAGCAATGCTCTGGCTGCAGAATTACATCAAGCTCTCCTGCTGCTGCCCTTGTATTTTACTCCTGTAGTCTCTCCGAGCCCCCAGAGATGCCTGTATTTTTAGATTTTCCTCTTTTTGCTCACACGCTACAGCAGCTGTTTATGCTCGCTGAATCTAGGAGATTTCTTTGGATAATGGAGAGCTCAACACTCAGCGGTGGATGCCAGAAATATCTGGGGGAGACGGAGGCAGAATCCCAGTTTCCCTGTGTCAAAGTTCTTTTTTCCCACTCCTCCGATCGGAGACAGCAGGACACAATAAGCTTAAGGTAGTTTTATTAATTAGTTCACAGAAGTTAGATAAATAAAGGTAAAGGGACCCCTGACCATTAGGTCCAGTTGCGGACGACTCTGGGGTTGCAGGCGCTCATCTCGCTTTACTGGCCGAGGGAGCTGACGTACAGCTTCTGGGTCGTGTGACTGTTTTCCTTCCCGCTGGAGCGGTACCTATTTATCTACTTGCACTTTGACATGCTTTCGAACTGCTAGGTTGGCAGGAGCAGGGACCAAGCAATGGGAGCTCACCCCCGTGGAGATTTGAACTGCCAACCTTCTGATCGGCAAGCCCTAGGCTCTGTGGTTTAGATCATAGCGCCACCCACATCCCCATGTTGCAGAAAGTTATTAGGCTGCAGTAATATCGCAGCCTGCAATAATATCACAATATAGCCTGCAACAATATCACAGCAGCACCAGGGACCTCCATCCTCTTGCAGAGGCCCACGGCACTTCTGTGTTGGGTGCAAAGGAGGTAGCTTTTCTGGATTTCTCTGTACTGGGTGTGGAGGAGGGATGGAGAACTCTGCCCCTACTCCACCAACATACTCACTGGTCACATAAGAAGGGCCTGCTGGATTGGGTCAATGGTCCATCAAGTCCAGCATCCTGCTCTCGTGGTGGCCAACCAGATGCCCATTATGGGAAGCCCACAAGCAGTACCCAAGTGCAAGAGCACTCTCTCCTCCTGCAATTTCCAGCAACTATGGGGGCAGAGCATGGCTAGTAGCCATCGACAGCCCCCTCCTCCATGTATTTGTCTAATCCTCTTTCAAAGGCATCCAAGTTGGTAGCCACCACTACCTCCTGTGAGAACCAAGTGCTATAGTTGAACTATGAGCTGTGTGAAAAGGTGCTTTCTTTTATCTCCCTCCTATCACTACTAGGGATGAGAGGGGGTGGAAAATTGGGTCCCATTTGCATTTTAATGGGGAGCTATCAGATTTAAACTTCCCTAAATAACGTGTGAACTGAAACAGCTAGCTGTCAAAATGCACACGTGTCCAAATTTTGCAATGCAGTTCTCCAGCTGAGAAACATGTATGGAGTTGCATAGATTTGGGGGAAAGTGTGCACAAAAGCCCATATAGTCACAAAAATAAAATATTTCTATTGCATTAGGTGAAATTGCTTGCAAAACCTACATATTAGGAGAAGGTTAGACTAAAATTTGGACTTTTCCCTGCCTTGTCGTACTTTCCCATTTTAGTTATATTGATATTGTGTTTGTGATCATGAGCACTGTGTGTGTATTTGTTTTTCTTTATTAATGTAAATCATTTGTCAATGGTGCATTTTTACCTGTTGAAAACTCTTCAAGATCTCCAGATAAGAAGCAGTCTATAAAAGGAAATAAATAATACACACGAAACTGTTGTGGAAATGTGTGGAACTGAAGTTAGGATTTCAGACATGAAAAACAGAGGGAAGCCAAACCTTGCAGGTTCACCAATCCATCATCAGTGCCAGGCAAGAGCTGAAATTCAGCCAGAGCCACCACTGACATCCTCAGAAAGGGAGAAGATCGGATGCATCAAGGTGGGATGGCCTTGATCTGAATTGGGACCCTGGTATGGGGACGAGAGAGACTTTAACCCTTTCCCATCCCCCCACTGTGGTCTGGATTCAGGTGCCCCTCCTCTGGTGCCTGCAATCTGCTTTGTGGGGAGGAAGAAACTCCCACTTGCTTGGGTGAGATCTTTCCTTGCCCCACCATGGAAACTGGGGCATGCAGACTCCGAATCAGGACCAGACCGTCACCATCCCACACCGGCAATTAGTCTCCATACGGCGTGAACTTGAAGCCACAACTAACAAACATAATGCTCCATTAGCTAGGACCTAAGAAGGGATTCATTTCTTCCCGATTGCAATTTTCATTTCGGGTTGAGTTCCTGAGCAGAGCTCATCCATATTCATCAGGTTCCTTTCTGCTGCTCTTCCACTGCCTTTGCTGGCAGGAACCGCTGGCTCAGCATCGGCACACTTTTGCTGGGTTTGTCTCTTATGTGACTCTGAGCTAATATTTGCAATTTCCCCTGGCCACTTTGAACAAGCTCATAAAAACGGGGGGAGGGAGCGCTCTAAAAAATCCCAGTAGATCCCTAGGAAAGCCCCGCCACACAGGTAGCCTGCAAGCCCTGCTTAGCAGATCTTTGTCCTCTCTGCTTCCAAACTGCTGTGATCCCAGGTTGTGACTGATGCCATTGTTGCACCAGTCAAGCACCCCAGGTGAGACTCCTGCCATGAGTGGGAATTACTCAAAATGAGCAAGGGCCAAACTAAACTAGAGAGTTAATATAGTGCTGTGCAGGTGTGGGGGACCTCAGGTCTGGGGAGCAAATGTAGCCCTCCGTGTCTCTCTAATCTGGACCTTGGGACCTTTTCCTAGGCCACACCTTTGCACCGTCTGCCAGTGTTTTTGCCTGGCTGGAAGGTGCCCTTGAACTCTGGTGTACTTTCCAGAGGAAAACTGGGATGCACGTCTTTCGGGGCCTTGCTCCTGCATGAGTCACATGACCTGTGCAATAGCACCCCCCCCCAAACACACATCTTTTAGGTCCATGATCTCATTGGAGCCAGGTGACTCACACAAGAGCATGGCCCCTCAAAAATGGCATATCCCAATTAAATCAGGACAGTTGAAGTGTACGCTCTAATAATGCTTCTTAGTTACCTAGATGAAAGAGAGAGAGGAGCTGGTGAGTCTACCTAGTCCACTGCACAAAAGTTAACATTTGTATTTAATGCTCTGCCCAATTTTACCTCTGACCTCGCCCACCAGAACGGCAACTCACACAGAAGCACATAGGGTGGATTCCTCTGAGGTGAGCAGGGTTGTTTTTTTCCCCCAGGGGCCAGAGTTGCAAGTGTTTCCCATTTTAATTTAGAACAAAAACACATTCCCCAGCTATCAGGCTTGCAATTCTTTGGTGTAAGCTGGTGCAGTCTTTCTTCAGCAGTGATTATTCATGCTCTGTTTCTTGACCCGCAAGCTTTATTCTGAAACTTGGAGCTTGCCATTATGTGCTTCGCGACAGCCTCTCATCCCCTGGTAGATTTAAAATTTGGGGCTTCATTATCTTCCCTCAAATGAATGCAGCAGCTTCAAGAGGACGTGTGTTTTTCCATCCAAAGAGACACCCAGGTTAAAGGGTCTGTTTTAATTAGTCGCTAATGACTCCAATCTTATCATCTAATGGAAGAACAACTGGGTGTAGGTCCGAAACTTGAAGCCATGTATAGATGTCTGTCCAACCTTCAGATGCAGCTTGAAACAAACAAACAAAAAAAGTTGCAAAGGATAACACGGGGGAGGGAGGAATACAATTAATGAGTGCCAAGCAAAGCCGGTCATCTTGGCTTGAGCAAAATCTTGACACAGAAGTAAACTTTTGGGCAGATTTGCACAGCACACCTTTCGACCATAAAGCACCACGTCAATCGTATATTTTCACCCACTCAGATTTTTCCAGTTGCATGAAGGCATCAAACCCAAGCTGGACATGCAGAACCTTGTCAAAGAAGTCTGCTTACCATTTAATTGGCAGTGTAGCATTGTGGCATGGAGACACCCCGCTGCCTCGCTGCTGGGTCCTCAGCTGCCAGGAGATGCAACAGCCTCTCCCACCACCTGGGGAGCATTTGGATTTGGTCAGGCTGTGAAATTGGCTAGTGACAGCTGGCCCAAGGGGTGGGCATGCTCAGTCCCTTACCCAGCACTTCAGGTTTTTGCTGGGTCTCCCACCCCCACCCCTCTGCTACCCATCACAGAGGTATGTTGTGTTCCTGGCCTTGCTATGGATTACAATTGGCCACCAATCGTCACAAATTTGGCACGAAAGCCATTGGGTAAAAGCCTTAGTCTTGGTTGGAGGGGAGGTTTGGATAACCTGTTAAAGGGATCCTGCAGGGGCTAGGGCCATAGCACCCCTCAAGGTGATCTGTGTGGGGTCGTTCCTATGTAATGTATGTCATAGGACTATCTTAACATGGGTTTGACCCCTGGATTATCGGACCACAAATTGACTGGTCAATACAGGTTATACCCAAAGCCTAAGCCTAAGCCACTTATATCTGTAATCAATAAAGTTGTGGTCTAGCTTGAACCAAAGAATGCTAAGTTTGGTCATTTCTTCTTGGGTTATTGCGGGGCAGGGGAAGCAACCGTACATGGCACCTGGGCCCCCAACTGCCGATTGCACCAACTAGATGTGCCCTAGGGAACGGGAGCACAGGACTAAATCCATGTCCCCTAAGCTGATCAGCTGGTCTGTAATATTACCATTTTATCAGATAAGGGCCGGGTGCACAATGTCCCGGCTGCTTGAATTGGCTGGGACATTGCATTGCAAACCATCTGTGCATTGATTTACTTGCAAAGATATGTGTACCGGGCAAAATTGCATACAAACATGGTAGGAGAGATGTGCTGGTGAATTTCTGTTACCCAGAATGAGTAGCTGACTTGGATGTGAGGGTTTTATGTGGCCTGGCATATCTCGGCTGACACAAGGCTCAAACTGTTGGGGCAGTTAATGGTATTCTGGCTAGAACTGCAACCTAGAGGGTGCTCCTGACCTGTATCAGCTCACCCACCAGGTTTGATGAAGCAGCAGAGTGTTGGCACTGAGAACTGGAAGTCCTGGTTTTGAGACATGCTCTGCTATGTATCTTCCAACAGGCCTGGCCTGGCCTAGCACATGGAAGAAGTATCCATTTGGGGCCCCCATTCCTGTGCCTGACAACCCTCGGGCTAGGACCAGCTTGTCCTAGGTAGTCAAGGTGAGCACATGGAGCTGAACATCCTAAGATCCAAATGGCAGAAGAACTTCTGTGTCCAGGATGCAATTTCCATTTGTTTCAGCCCAGAAAATGTTTTGATCGTTCTCTCTGTCAATCAGAAGGCAACAAACTGTTTCCTCCTCTAAAAAAGGCAACATAATATAGAATTGTGGAAGGGAACAGAAAGAACGAGCCATTTCCCAAGCTCAAAACTAAGGCCTCTTCTGGAAACTGATATATCAAAATGCTCCGTTTTTTAAGTAGTAAATTTAAAGGTCAAATGGTGATGATCAGGTTTACAAGTAATTTCTCCTATAGCAATTCTGAAAAGAGTTTTACAAGGCAGATGATTCCATCCTGAGGTGTGAGAGAGTAGTATATTGCATGTAATTTATCATTCCCTCTTACCCCATTTATGTCAAACACCCCTTCTCAAAATCTACCTTCTGTCACCTTCTTTTCCTCCAAATCTCCCAATTTTTAGGAAGAGTGGGAGCAGAGGTTGGATGGCCATCTGCTATGGATGCTCTAGCTGAGATTCCTGCAGGGAGTTGGACAAGATGACCCTTCCAACTCTACAATTCTGCGATTCTATGATTCCTTATACTGAGGCAGGACATTGGTCTGCCTAACTGAATATTGTCGACACTGACTGGCAGTGGTTCTCCAGGATTTCAGGCAGAAGGCCTTCACAGCCCTCTCTAGAGATGCTCGGTACCTTCTGCGTCCAAAGCTCTACTTCTGAGCTATGCTCTCCCCACCAGTTCCTGAAAGTCCAGTGCTTTGACAGAAGCCTTGCTGGGGCTCCCAGTTTGAGTAAGACAACTCAAAGAACGACACAAGGCTACAGTTACTCAGAAATCCTTTATTTCAAGTCTGTTCATGAAGCTTCAACAATTGCTTCTCTTAACCGAGAAAGATTTGGCCCAGAATCACAGGGAAAAGTCTGGAGGAGTCACCCTCGTATTCTTATCTCCCTTTTGAGGATTCTCTTTTCCGTCTTGCTTTTGTCATCTGAAAAGTTTAAGTGTTAACCTGAGTTCACACCGCCAGACAAAGACCAAGCAGGAATGGACTGAGCTTTGTTTGGGCAGGAAGTGTGTAGGACCCACACGATGCTCTGTCACAGAAGATCAAGCCACAGGTGTCAGCAGTGGAAATCCATCCCCCTTTCCCATCACTATAACCAGTGGCATGGGAAAGTGGGGGCGATGGGTTCTTTCCGCCTCCAGTGCCACCCTGGAGGGGGTGATACTCAGGGTGCCTCTCCCCCCGCCGCTGCTGAAGCCGCCGCCAGCGTGCTTTGCTCACAAAAGCAGAGCATGCTGGCGGTAGCTTCAGTGGTGGCGGGGGAGAGGAAGAGCAGCCCGGGCTGCTCTCCCCACCACCAACAGCGCGCTCAGCTTACAAAACCGGAGCGCACTGGCGCCAGCTTTGGTGGGGGCGGGGGAGAAGAAGAGCGGCGAGCAGGTATGTGAGCAAGCTGCGGAGTGAGGCTGCCTCACTTTGTGGCTTGCTTGCAGGGTTTGCTGGCAGCAAGAGGGAGTGACAAAAACAATTCCACACCGGGTACCACCTGGGCTTGCTACGCCTCTGACTATAACCATACTCATGTGCCAAGAGCAGTGAACAATGGATTATGTGGATGCATGTGCCCCTTCCCCCAGACCCACCCATCAAATATGGCTTGACCCAAGAGTTTAAGCTGCATCTTCATTAGGGCTGGGCAATATATCGATATATCATCCAAAACCGGTTTGGAGAGCATATCGTGATATTGGTTCCATTGTTTTTGACCTGACAATATATCATGAATCATGGGGCGTGTGTTATGCAAAAATCACAATGTGGGTAAAATCGTGAAGCCAGCCAATGCCTCTACATAGCTCCATCCTTATTTCAGATATTGTGATACAGTGTATCATTATATCACAATGTTTGGCTAGTGATAAATCACGATGTGGAAACCCAGATATCACCCAGCCCTAATCTTCACAGCGAAGGGCTCTTAATAGATAGGTTTCCATTTCAATTCCTGATTGCATTTATTCTGCACTGGGGGCGGAGAGTGGAAATCCACATTGTGCACCTAGGAAATGTGATTTGTACTGGTGAAATGTATTATGCAAATTACACCTGACACTTTGGAAACAAATGGAAGGAACGGGGAGGAAAAGATTAGATGCAATCTGTGGCACCTGTGCCTTTGCTCCACTGTGTTGGCACAGTACAATGGTTTCTTGTCAAGCAGGATTCCTTGCTGGCTACGAAGAGGGGATCTTAGCAATTCTAGTGCCTGCTCCTGCTCAAAGGTATTGTCAGTACCATTTTGGATCCCCCAAGTCTCTCTATGGAAGCCACACAGCAAATGCTTTTACAGGCAAAGTTATGGGATGTGCTTCTAACTACTTTAGCTGCTCTCCCACAGAGCAGCCCATACTGTTTAAGGAAGAAGGGGCTTTCCCATTCTTGGCACGACAGAGGAAAGCGCTCTGTGAACTTGTATAACTCCAGCTGACACTGCCAGAAATGGGGACCCTGTAGCTTTGTGGGCCTCTCAGCTTCAGCTTCCTCTCCCATTGACTTTATCTTTCCTTTGCTTCAGAGCCGCAAAGCTTGCTTCAGAGCTGCACACTGCAGCTTTTGCTTCTCTGTTCCTTTTCAGACTGCCAGCAGAGGATCCGAACATTCCTGCAGTGCAAACAAAGCTCCCGGCAAATACAAAAACTAAAAAGGCAGGAAGAAGAGTTTGAGCCAACCCTTCTTCCAGGCATGGTAGTTTAATAAGTGTGCAAAGATGGGATTCCCCCCATCTGCAGCCTAATGTATTTTGGCCCAGCAAAAGCTGTACCAGGTGTCTCTTCTGATCAAATGGACCATCCTAATGTCCAATGGTGGCCAGATGTGGTATGTCTTTTCTCCAGTTTGCTCAGTTTCATTACGAAACTGAACTCTGAAGATCAGGAGAACTTGAATTCGTATTTTTCATTTCCACCAAGGCGTGCCTCCGACAAAAATCTATCCTCTTCACCTCCACCGCTCCTTGCCGGTTGTTCAAACACACCTCAACAAGACCCTTCACTCGGCCCTGTTTGGTTCTGAAGAGCTTCAGCTCAATACCCAGCCAATGCTAAACTTCTCCATTAACTTGCCAGGAGGGACTGAGTCCGTTATGTTAAGTGCCTCTATTTGCACTTGCTTTAAAGGAACACAGCTGTGTTCTCAGGAGTATATATGACAACAGATGCCGCCATGCTATGGATAAACTTTAATTGACCAGCCCCTCCCCTCCCACCCACCCCCAAAGAGATATAGAAGATGAAGATGGCTTAGGCAAGTGATGCAACCTTGGAAGGCATCCTTGGAAATCCCCGGGAATTGTTCATGCGCAGACATTACAGCAAATCGTTCGTAGCAGCCGTCTCCAGCGTTCAGCTTTGCCCCTTCCAGGTGGATTGGAATCGGTTGAATGGGATGCGACGGATTCCTTTCCAGAGTTGTTTGGATCCTAGATCATTCCTGCCAGCCAAGGAGGTAGGAAAAGGCCCACAGTCCCCAGCAAGCAAACAATGATGAACATCCAGAGGAAAATTCTGTCAATGACCATTGCCACGTACTTCCAGTCCTCCTTCACCTTTATTGAGAGAGGGGAGAAGGAAGGACACTTACTGTACATTCAGAAAGCAGGAAGAAAGGCTGTAGGTGTTTGCCAATTACTGGTTGGCCAAGAGGCAGATAGACTTTTCTATGTCTGTGATGATGAGGTCATCTAAGGCAGAGCTGCCACCAGAGTTGGCAATGTGGGTAGACAACCCCAAGGTTGGTTGGTTTTAGCAATGGGGAGCCTTGCCTTATATGACATCCTATTGATTGATTGATTTATTGATTGATTGTGTTTCGAAACCACAGTTCATTCAAAAGAATCCAGGGATGGTTCTCAATAAAAAGCAACCCATTGAAAACCTTCGGACAAAAAAGTATCAAATACAGTCCATTTTGTCTGTAAGTTGCCCAGAGTGGCTGGGAAAACCCAGCCAGATGGGCAGGTGTACAAATAATAAAATCATATCATCATCATCATCATCATCATCATCATCACCATCACCATCACCATCACCATCAATTGGAACGACAGTGCAGGGTTTGAAGACTGTCAGACATCATCCCAGATCATTGCTGATCCTTAGCCTGCTTCTGTATTTCGTCTTCATAGCAGATGTTGCTGAAGAATCTAACTAACCCTAATGGTAGATCTGATGATGGTTCACCACAGGGATTTGTTCTGGGTGACTATGACATCTTGTCTCCTATGAATCAGAGACAAGCCATAAGTGTCACTCAAAACAACTCCCTGTATTTGATCATTTGTTGAATGATCGCTGGATCTGCTGGCAGCCACCAAAGAGCAGCTTCCAATGTGTTGAAATATAAGACTCGAGCCTTTATGAGATTTGGTTGCAAGTATCAACGCAGTATTATAATACGCTAACAAAACAATGAAGTTTTAAGAGGTATTCATCATACCACTTAAGGATTAAAAGCAATAATTATCTGGAACTTACTTATAAATCCTGCTACCTGCCTGGCACAGGGATTTGTGAGCCACTGGTGGATCATCACCCACAACTTGGGAAAACGGTGGTCTCTACGCTCATCTCCAGGCCTTCAAAAAGTTTTTCCCAGGCCTACCTAGAGATGCTGGGGATTGAACCTGGGACCCTCTGCATGCCAAGCAGATGCTCTGCTCCTGAGATACCTCAAAGGTTATTCGCAACCGTTGACATGCTAGTCGCCAACTTTGGTGAACCTTCTGTCAGTCACAGTGGAAAAAGTCGAGCTAGTATAGAACATATGTAATATATAATTGAATCATAGGATTATAGACTTGGAAAGAACCATAAGGGTTTTGTAATCCAACCCTCTGCAATGCAGGAGTCTTGAACCCACAACCCTGTCTCAAGCTCTACTGACTAAGATAGATAGATGATAGATAGATAGATAGATATTCCAACCATGAAAAAGTCAAAGCATTTTTTAAAAAGAAAGAATAGTTTTACCTAGGGATATCCTGTCAGTTACATATTTCCCAGCTGTCCTTCTATACACTTAAGGAAATGCAAAAAGTTTGCTACCTCACTGTCAATCATTCAGTTCTATTGACCAAAAGTTTCTTCCCATATTTGACTGAAGATGTTTGGTACCCCCCTGGAGAATCACCACTTCTTCCAAGCCTTCCTTACTCAAAATTGCTCAGATGTTTGGCCCAAGGAGGAACCTCCGTTCATCAGCATCGTTATTTTTTAAAAAAATATTGTTTACTTATTACATTTTTTTAAAAAAAGATTAAAATAAAAAGCATACAGTTTAGATAGTGCTTGAAGTAATGTGAAACTATGGCCAATACTTCTTAATGACCATTTCTCTTTGGTGATTCAAAAAGAAAGCAGATGGTTGCTATTAGCACAATAAACCACAGGTTCTGCCTATCATCGTTCAATATTGGGAGCTGTCTTTGCTTCCTAAAACCTTTCTAATGGAATTTGGGAAGAGATCGGCTAGTTACTGGCTGAAATGCCTGTGTTCTATTTTTACACACACCAAACAGAAGAAGCGTGGGGCTTAATGGGATCTCATATCCGACAATGTTCTCAACTGCGGTTACAACATTGCTCCAATAATAACGGGAGCAGGTGGAGGGTAAGCACTCATTGCCTTTTAACATTAACAATAAATATTAGGAATATTCCCGTACATTCTCTATAATGTCACTGAACTAGGATGCTATCGGCCAAGATTTCCTTTCCATCTAATGTATTGCGTGCTTTGAGGAAACTCTCAGCAGATTTTAACATTTTGTGTGGTTTTTTATGGTATGATTATATGTGAGATAGTTGTCAATGGCTCTGATAATTTTTGTGAATAGTGATACACACACACACACATCACCTGGTGGGATAGCTCAGTCGGTAGAGCATGAGACTCTTAATTTCAGGGTCGTAAATTGGGCAAAAGATTCCTGCATTGCAGTAGGTTGAACTAGATGACCCTCGTGGCTCCTTCCAACTCTACAAAAAAAAATCAGTCAATATATCTATCGATAAATTGCCTTTGACCTTTGGCACTGTTGGTGCAGAACAAGACTTGGAATGGACAAACCTGTAATAGCTTCAGGCTTTGTGGAGTCCTGGCTAGGCTCATGGGATGGAGCCATCATATGAACTTGGATGAGGGCTGAGGTCAACTGCTCTGGCTCCATCTACTACCAGAAGGCCACAAAGGACAGGGGCTTCTCTGTGGTGGCTTCAATGTGATGAACTGTCCTCCCAAGGGCAATCCACCAGGCTTCGTCTCAGCTCTCTTTTCCAGTGAGCAATTAAAACCATTTTTGTTTCCAGCATGCCTTTGAGGGTGCCGCATTTTAACAACAGTTTTCTGATGCTGCTTTTAAAAACTTTGATAACCAGCCAATACTGTCAATTGCCTATCCAAGGAGGGCAAGGGCACCCATAGCTACAATTGATGCAACCTCCAGATTCAGGGGCAGTATAGCACTGACTAGCGGCTGTTGGAGAATAACTGGGAGAGGGTTATTGACTTCATGACCTGATTGTGGGCACGTCAAATTGAGTATCTGCTGGCCACTGTAGGGAACAGGACATTGGACTAAATAGATCACTGGTTTGATTGGTCAGGGCTCTCTTTATATCAGTCCTCTTCTTAGTTTATTTTTAAAGTTTAGAAGCATTATAGTTTATTTGTATTTTCTTCACCTCTTTAGAGTATGCCTTTGAAACCCAAAAGGGCTACAGCTCAGTGGTAGAGCATCTGTTTAGCATGCAGAATGTCCTAGCTTTAATCCTTTGCATCTTCAGGTAAGGCTGAGAGAGACCCCTGTCTGAATCCCTGGAGAGCCACTGCCAGCCAGAGCTTGATGAACCAGCTAAGCTTGGGATAAGGCAGTTTCCTATGTTCCCATGTGAGACAGTAAAGGATGCCCAAATAAACTGGAAAGAGGGTTCAAAATTTACTTGAAACAGCTACCTGAATTGAACTACTACGCCACCCTGGGAAGAGAGCACAAGCTATTTGTCCTGCTCTCACCCTTTAAGAAGCCCCCTCCCAAGCATCAGCCCCTGCCGTCCACATAGCCGGTGTTCTGATCTGTCATTCTGTCCAGTTTGACAGTTACC
The DNA here is from genome assembly GCA_900245905.1 of Lacerta viridis. NCBI lineage: Eukaryota > Metazoa > Chordata > Lepidosauria > Squamata > Lacertidae > Lacerta > Lacerta viridis. Next base: position 88,700 of record OFHU01000045.1, read on the forward strand.
ACAAAAGCGGCTGTGCAAAATCATCCGTCACCCTCACTTCCTACATTAATTATTACCATGCCACAGCGTTGCTGCTTCTTCAAATCTCAAAATGCCGGGGAAAAATCATGTCACATCAAGATGGTGCTAACTTCCGAGCGAAGCATGCTGTGATTCCGCTATCAGCTCCTGGAATTATTTATGGCGCTTAAGTTATCTGGCAAATTCCCCTCTTTGCTCTGCTTGCAAATCGTTACCAAAAAAAACGTGCTCTGGTTTCTTATTAGAGCAGCCACTTAAGAACTGCCCCCTCCATGAAGGACACGGATGAGCATAAACCCCATTTTCCAATACGCAAGTTTAGAAGTGTATAATTCAAATGAAACGCAACAGCTCTCACCATAGTGAGGAAGACTCTGAGCAGGTGAGATTTGTGCCAGGCTCCTGTCCAGGTTCTAACTATGGATGGGCAACTTCACAGCTCTTCCAACCCTCTCTACTTGAGCTGGATAGCCCTTCTGATAAAGGATTGCCATCTATAAAGCAGGACAAAGGGCCACCCTAGTTCAAAACAATGGATTTCAGTAAGACCATATAAGCCATTCCATTCAAAGGCTCCATCGCCATCACTAATACTAAGAGATCTTCAGTGGATCCTAGTTTGTTTCAGAGGACACTTCAAGGTCAGAACATAAGAAGAAGCCAATGAGGATATGATACCCATCTTCAAATATCTCAAGGGCTGTCACATGGAAGAGGGAACAAGCTTCTTTTCTCCTTCTCTGGAGGGTAGGACTCGAACCAATGGCTGCAAGTTACAAGAAAGGAGATTCGGACTAAACATCAGGAAGATATTGCTGTGGGCCATCGATTGATAAAACTGAAGTGGTGGACTTGGCATGTCTATGACTCTAATGAGACCCGACTCAAATTTTGGCAGAATTTGGTTTCAGCTTCTTACATCCATGCTTATTTAACTTCATCAATGTCTGCATGTTTCCCCTAAGAGTCAAATTAAATTAATATCAAGCCTACTAGAAATGTTCTCTGGGGGGCAATTAAACCCCCCAAGTACTTTTCAGGATGGAGAAATCAGATCACAGAGGAGGAGAAAAAGAGCTACTTACATTTCAAAAGAACAGCTTACAATTTGACTTGATTTGGAGGACTGGAATGTGGTCCTTCATTTATTGTAATGAGACTTGGAGGAGGGGGGGATTGACTGGGATAAAAGTCTCTGCTTAGAAGGCTTTTTGAATGAGGAAAGTCTTCAACAGGTGCCAAAAAGACAATAGAGATGGTGCTTGCCAGGTATGTAATGGGAAGGAGTTTCAAAGGGTAAAGGTAAAGGGACCCCTGACCATTAGGTCCAGTTGTGTCTGACTCTGGGGTTGCGGCACTCATCTCACGTTACTGGCCAAGGGAGCCGGCGTACAGCTTCCGGGTCATGTGGCCAGCATGACAAAGCCGCTTCTGGCGAACCAGAGCAGTGCACGAAACGCCATTTACCTTCCCGCCGGAGCGGTACCTATTTATCTACTTGCACTTTGACGTGCTTTCGAACTGCTAGGTGGGCAGGAGCTGGGACCGAGCAACAGGAGCTCACCCCGTCACGGGGATTCGAAACGCCGACCTTCTGATCAGTAAGCCCTAGGCTCTGTGGTTCAACCCACAGCGCCACCCGCGTCGCTTTCCCTTTCAAAGGGTAGGTGCCACCATATTAAAGGCCTGTGAGTTTGGAATGCACCTCCTGATAAGATGGTGCCTGGAGGATGCCCTCTCTGGCAGAGTGCAGTGATCAGTTGGGTATTTAAAGGGTGAGATTATCTTGGTCCCAGACTGTATAGGGCTTTGCATATCAGTTCCAGCACTCTGAACATAGCTCAGTACCCAATTTGCAGTCAGCGTATCTCAGCCATCCTTTGGAAACCAGTTTTCCAACAAACACTAGAACAAAAATACCTCCCTCATGGGCTCCTACATAGCGTGTTGTTGTATACATTTTTTTTTTCCAAATTGATGTCCATTTTGATGCAGTTCTTTGTATAAGCAGCTTTGCACAAAATCCAGCCTTCAGGAACACTCCCCAACAAAATGGCAGATGAACAGTCTTGGTGGGCTGTGGTCAGACATGTTAACAGGGGACCTGTCTTCTAAATCTCAGGGGACCCCATGTTAGTTGGCATACAGAGCAGAGGGAAAGCGTTTACTGATTTATTCACAAGCAATTTCCTCCAAAGAAAACTCTCAATACTATTGGGAACATAATGATGGGAGTGAGGACGGATGAACTTGCCCGTTTCACTTTCTCATTTTTCCAGTCCTTGAGTTTAATTCTCCACATTTCTACATCAGCTTGCTTTGAAAAAAATAATCGCCAGCATTTTAGTGCAAAATTGCCCTAATCTACACATTTTTGTATGTGATGTTACCCAACAAACCCATTTTTGCAAGGCAAAGTTTTCTAATACGACTTATTTTACTATGTATTTTTCACCAGTATATGCATGTATTTACACATTTTACCGTGATTTTTTTTTTGTACACATGGCCAGAGAATTGCAAAATTCATAAAAGTGCTGTTTTCAAAGTGTGGCTGATTTTCACTTTGTGCGTTGTTTCGGAAAGCGTGACTTACACATGTTTGGCTTTAAATGTGAACTGAATCACTTTTCTCACCCATCCCTAGTTAAGAGTCACCAGGACGAGAACCAAATGCCTTTGGGCCTGCACTCTCCTGCAGTGAGACACCAGACTCCTGGGACAGCGATTTCCATCCACTCAGGCAACCCATTGGCCTTCCCCCACCTGGTAAGGCTATATAAGCATCCAGGCCAAATGCAAGCTTTGGGATGCTTGGGTAGAGGCCATTTTGCTTGGGAGACCAGAAGACCTTTATGGGACACCAATCAAAGTGCCAATTTATCCAGTCCAGTGCGTTTTGATTACAGACTTCGTCAGGGGCAAAGCAACTCTCTATTTTCTATGTACTCTATTGCAAAGTGATTCAGAAGTGCAAATGGAAAATAAACACTGACAAATGTTGCAATCCAAATGCAGTGGAATGAATAAATGAAATTTTTTTAATGGTGAAACTCAGAGGTCCTTTCCTGCTTCATTTCTGAACTGTTGCTGTTCCCACCCTGCTCTTTCTCTGTCGTCTGGGTTTCTCTCAAGCCCGTAAGCTAGGGAAGATGTTCTCCACATGTGGTTGGACTAAATCGGGATTAAGGGGTTTTCCCAGGACAGCGGAGGGTGTGTGTGCTGTGTCCCATTGGTGAAGCGGTGGTGACACTTTTTTCTGATAGGAAATGCTCTGGGGATGGGGACAAAAAATGGGGAGGGGGTCAAGGAGGGTCAGTTCCGGGGGGGGAGTGAGAAATGTCCCTATTTTCATCCAAGGAATGTTGGAGGGTATGCAGGAACAGACCCAAACAAACCCAGGGCACTAGTGCCTAGCAAATCTCAATTGCACAAGGCCATTTTTGGAACACCCTATTGCTTCCTGTCTTCTGGCTTTGTTTTTTCTTTTTAAAAACAAAAACAAAACACCCAACAACATCAACAAAAAAAACCTCAAGCACTTAATTAGAAGAACCACTTACTTTTAATACAACCACATTCCCCCTGTGGCAGTGAGGCTTCTGCGGAATACTGATCAGGAACTTAAAGACAGGCACATCCTGATAAGTGATGGCTTGTTAAATTCCCCTTTTTCAGACCAGTCCTTCCTATGCATATTTATGTGGAAGTAAATCCCACCGGATTCATGGGGATTGAGAGTTAAATGAGATGAGATGATGGGAGATACATGACTGTATTTCCCATTTTTAAATGGAAGCTAAATGCAGGAGGGAGGGGCAGGAATTGGCTTGGATGATCACTTAACGCCTGCACATTTCCTCTTGCAGGGCAAATAGCAGTTTTCAGGCTCATTTTCTAAGGGGAAAGGGGAAACTTTCTAGGTTAAAGAAAAAACGTTAAAAACCAAGGGGAGTCCTGGTCCATGTTCACCCCACACATTCAGAGCACTATGATACCACTTTGAACAGTCATGGCTTGCCCAAAATAATTTTGGGAGCTTAAAAGTTGTTACGCGACACCCATTAGTTGTTAGGGCTAAAAGGACGGCCAGTCCTTTAATTACACATGCCAGTAATTAAAACAGATGTGGACAGTGGCATTTGTCTTGGCTCTGGCACTGTTTTCTGGTTCTGACTGCAGACCAGCATCAAGGACACCTAGGAAACCTTGGGTTGCAGCTGACTAAGTCCTACTCAAAGTAGACCTATAAAAAGGAATGGAACTAGGCCAGTCATTAATGGGTCTGTTCTGAGTACAACTAATATTGGATGCTGCCTTTTTTGTCCCAATAGCCTTTTGTACGCATGCATTCTTCTTCTTCTTCTTCTTCTTCTTCTTCTTCTTCTTCTTCTTCTTCTTCTTCTTCTTCAAAAGCCCAGTAACCTTGCCTTTAAAGAGTCAGATGCCATCAGGCTGTTTTATAAGGACAACATCATTTCCTATAATGCGGGAAGAATAGCCATTCTGCAGCCAGTTAATTCTGGTGCTCGAGCATAATGGCTGCAAAGGTGCACAGGATGAATAAGCCAACTATACTATTTCCAGTTCAGACAAGAACATTTCATTTCCTCTCCAAATGATGGATTGCTTCCATTTATTATGCAGGACAAGACTAAATCCCCAACATTTCCAAGGGAGTTGGGAACTCAGGCTTAATGTCTGCCACTCAGATATTAGACAGGCTATGTGTCCTCTTTGGTCCCAGTGAGCAAACGCAGAGTTCAGCATCCCGAGAATCTTAGTTTTCCTTTTTTTTTAAGATAGAGAGAGAAAGTTGCTTGTCCTTAAGATTGGGTCGGGAACTTGTGACCCTGCTGTGTTGATAGACTAGAACCTACATCGTTCTAGATCACTGGCCATGCCAACTGGGGTTGATGGGCCACATCCACCCACGCCCCATGAAAAAATGAACATGAAATTAAATGGTAAGTTTCATAAGCCACTCTTGTCTTGGTGGGTGGTTACATGGTTTATTTATTCCTAAGAGCAGTTATGGTGCTGGAGGAGACTCTTGAGAGTCTCGTGGACTGCAAGAAGATCAAACCTATCCATTCTTAAGGAAATCAGCCCTGAGTGCTCACTGGAAGGACAGATCCTGAAGCTGAGGCTCCAATACTTTGGCCACCTCATGAGAAGAGAAGACTCCCTGGAAAAGACCCTGATGTTGGGAAAGATGGAGGGCACAAGGAGAAGGGGACGACAGAGGATGAGATGGTTGGACAGTGTTCTCAAAGCTACCAACATGAGTTTGACCAAACTGCGGGAGGCAGTGGAAGACAGGCATGCCTGCCGTGCTCTGGTCCATGGAGTCATGAAGAGTTGGACACAACTAAACAACAACAAGAGCAGTTTATACTGCATTCTCATAAAATACCACAGGAGTGTGAAGCAATACAAACCCATAGAAAATACATTCTGCAAAAAATTGTCAAATATATTCAACATGATTTGCATGCTACATGTTCCTGCTTCAATCCCCGGCGTCTCCAGGCAGAACTGAGAGTGTCCACTCCCTAAAATGCTGATGAACTGCTTCCAGTCAGGTGTCAAAAATCCTGAGTTAGGTGGACAAGTGGTCTCAACTGAAGGCCACTTCCTGTGTTCCTATTTAAACCATCTTTTAATTCAGAACCATAAGGACTATGCTTTATTTGCAGAAGAAGGGATGCAGCTCAGCAGCGGAACACATGCTATAGGTTCTAGGTTCAATTCACAGCATCTCCAGGTAAAGTGGAGAAAGACACCTGTCTGCAGGAAAAGGTAAAGGTAAAGGTAAAGGAAGCCTGGACAGTTAAGTCCAATCAAAGGCGACTATGGGGTTGGGGCACTCATCTCACTTTCATGCCAAGGGAGTCAGCATTTGTCCACAGACAGCTTTCCAGGTCATGTGGCCAGCATGACTAAACCACTACTGGTGCAACAGAACACCATGACGGAAACCAAAGCACACGGAAATGCTGTTTACCTTTCCACCACACTGGTACCTATTTATCTACTTGCACCGGTGTGCTTTTGAACTGCTAGGTTGCCAGGAGCTGGGACAGAGCAATGAGAGCTCACCCCATTGCGGGGATTCGAACCTCCAACCTTCCAATCGGCAAGCCCAAGAGGCTCGGTGTTTTAGACCACAGCACCACCTACATCCTTACACCTGTCTGCAACACTGGACAGCCACTGCAAATCAGAGTACAAAACACTGAACAGTGTAAACCGGCTCCTTGTGTGCTTCCTAATTTGCACAATCCATACAAATTTCAGAATGTAGTTTTCTTGGGGTAAAATTTGAGTTGCTTTGGTGCAAAGGGTTGATATTTGCGGGAGGGGGAAAGCATTGAGTTAATTCTGATGCAAAACATTTATACAGCCAGCGCAGGCTTACCCAACAGAGTTCAAGATGCTTTCCTGGGGAAATTACTTTAGTCCCTGTGGCGTTGGGAGCTAGAGAAGCAATTTTCCCTTTGCAGAAACAACCCAAGAACAAAACAAGCATTCTAATATCTCTCTCTTTCCCCAAATAAAGTTGACGGAAACTCAAGGCCACCGGTGGTATGTTATTTCGCTCCAATTTGAGTCCTCACTCACACAATGGATCGTTTGTTTGTTTGTTGTTTATTCCGTTGTATTAATCGTGCAATGGGCTTGTCCTTCGCAACACACAAAATTATGTTGACATTTGCAGCGGGGGGCAGATTCCCACCAAGCGCCACACAAGGGAGAGGCATTGACAGGCTAGAAAAACAAGCACCTGAAATATTGCATTTTTCATCACCCAGCCTTATGTTGCCAATGAAAGGCAGCGAAAAGAAGAAGAAAGCGTGGGATCAGGGAAACAATAACAGCATAATGATTTCTTCAATAACGTTATGAAAGCTATTTATGAGAAATGTGTGGCAAGATTTCCCCCAGCAAGCAAAAAAATAAAATAAGAAAAAACGGAAAAATAAGAAAAATAAAAGATTGCTTCTTTTATGAGTAATCGGGGGGAAGCAACACAGAACAAATTCTATTGTGTGACTTCCAATGAATGGGACTAGTTCTATTATTATGGTGACTGCAAAGTGAGAACGCCAGTTGATGGGTTTTCTGTTTCTTGGGTAGGAGGCTGTTACTTGTGTTCAGATCAAATCTGACTGGGAAGGTGGCGACTGGGCAGTTCAGGATTTCCTTAGATGAAGGGGAGCTAAAGTTTTTCGTCTGAGGGTGGAACAGATCTTATCCCTGTGGTGAGGGTTGGCAAAAGTGGTGGAGGGCCACACGCTCGCAGGCACACACACCTCACAGGGATCTGCAAGCCACACAGGCCCCGATCCTCACTCCCACTCATCTGATGATGGGGGAAGGGGAACTTTGCATCCCCATCAGGATACTGGGCCGATCAAGGACACCTCAGTCCCATGTCTACTTTTTTTCTTCTACAGCCACTAAAATCAGTGGGGCCTTGGGGGACCAGGGGGGGAATCAGCAGGGGAGACCAGATCTGGTGGTTGGCCAGCCTTACCTTAAACGGAATTATTATTCAGATGTCTGGTCAGTAAGTAGATTTCCAGTCAGTAAGTAGATTTCCTAGAGGGCTACTTTGAGAGGTGTTGCCCTCTGTCTTAAGGTCAAGATGCCACAGAAGTCACTTTTGCCAAGCCTGTTGCTGCTGCTTCTTGACTGGCAAATGGAATGGAGCTAATAAGCATCATTTAGTGGCCCAGATTTGGCCCAGGGTCTTTCAGTTGCTAACCTGCAGTCCATTTTGGCTTTTGGCCTTGTTTTAGATGATGGACTCTGCTTTCGTCGTGCTAGTGAACATGGATTGGAGGTGCAACTCTGTCAAATCTCCGTGACCCCACTATTTTAAAGGATGGAAAAGTGTGAGGTTTTAACGATTCGTTTTCTCAGTTTTGCCGAATGCCAAAGCACGCTTTCATTGTCTCGGAGTGGGGCTTACTTGCAAGTTGCTTCAAAAGAGCTGAGAAAGAAAGAAAGAAAGAAAGAAAGAAAGAAAGAAAGAAAGAAAGAAAGAAAGAAAGAAAGAAAGAAGTCCTGCTTTGCGGCTGGCTGCACAACAGTGCACAGGACTGAACTCTCATAGCCTTTAAAAGTTTGGTCCTTTGCTATTTGTGGCAGAAATGAACCGCAACTCACAGGGCCACATCATTCAACGTCCACAAGGCATAGCTTTCTCCCAATTTCATTTACTGCAATCTTTGCAGCCTTCGGTGCAGTTCCAAGCAGCTCCTCACCACAGTGCTGGAAATTGTCCCAGAGTATGGTTTGAAGAGGAAATGAGGCCACCACCTTGGGTTTTGGTCAGTTCCAGGATGGGTGACCACTTGGGAAACACAAACATAGGGAGAAATGTAGGATATAAATATAAAAAGATAAAAATAACTGGCTATATATATATATATACTTCATGGTCCTATCACTCACGAGGGAAGTTCAATTATTGACAGGTATACAACGGAGTCCAATTTCAGTCCATATCACTTCTGCAAAAGAAAAATATCTGTGCTGCCCTGTTTTTGCATTGATCTGTGATTTCTTTTTTTTCATTGGCACAAAAATATGCATTTGACTATGTATTTGAAAATGCATTCTCTCAAAATGTGCACTTCTGAATGTGTTTTCCCTCAAAACACAAATTCCACACAGCCTTCTCTCTCTCTCTCTCTCTCCCTGTATTCCTCCCTGCCTGGCAGGCTGTTTGAGGAGGGGAAAGTCACTCATGCCATCACTCTGGACTTACAGGAGGCTTTTTGAAATCAGGCCAGGATCCCCATGCATCTCTGGGGGCCAAAGGTTGCCTTCTCCACCCAAGCTCTGTTCTAAGTGGCAGAAGCTCTCCTCAATCTCTGCCAGAAGTTCTTCCCCCAGTCTCTCTGAAACCCTTTTAACTGGAGACTGAGCCAGTTAATTGTCTCCATACAAAGCATTTCCCCTTGCAGGGAGATCGGGGTGGGGGAATCTCAGGTCCAGGTACTCTTCCCACACTGACTCTGCTCCACACTCACCTTGAGTGCTTTTGCCAGCCTGAGATGTATCCTTGCATTGTGATAAGGCCTCTTCTTTGCCTGGGTAGAGGATGGAGAGAGGTCTGTATGTGTAGAACCCTCTGACTTTTCTGCAGTTACAACATAGCCTGGCGTACAAAGGTCAGAGTCTCATCTTAGCTCCATTTGCTTCCCCCTCCGTCCCTGCTGACCACTGTGCTCTTAAGACAACCCGTCCTCTGAAGGACAGCTGCTGTACATCCAAGCATGGGGGAAATCCACCAGCAACCACCTTCTTCTGCCAGCCAAAGTCAGCTGTTTCTGATTAAGTCTGGAAATGTCCCACTCCAGCTCTACCACCTCAGTGCAGAGGATGGTTTTGGTAGGGCTGTGCCACTCACCTGACACCCCCTGGGCTGGAGAGGGCTGGAGAGGGGAAGGGGTTAGGCAGAAACAAGGTAGGCATGGTGCAAACACATCAGCAGGATTTACCAGCCTACAACCCTTGGCAATGGCAGACCTCAGCATATATATATATTATAAACCCAAGCAACATAGGACTTCACCTCTCCTTGATGAACTTCTATCAAGGAGAACTGGGCAGTGTCAGTCATTAGCTGCTAGCCAGATTTTTGGTGGCAGTGAATGTAGCATTAAGGAGATTGCACAATCAGTGCTAGTGTTTCTGCTGTCCCGATGGAGCAATCTCCCCTCTCTTCCTCCTTGCACACTCTCCCAGGGGTGGCCCCAACCCTCCAAAGCAGAGGTGTGGGAGGTGGACGGGGAGAAAGCCCCATTGCACTAGCATGGGGTCCTTCCACTGGCTTCCGCTAGCAGAACAGGGCAGCTGAATCCAGCCCTCTATTTCTTCTTGTTGACATGGGGTGGGAATCCTACATTGACATTCCCAATTTGGACCACCCCAACCAGGCAGAGAAACAATCAAGCTCAGCACAGTGTCTCAACCATCAATGGTAAGCGAGTCTTGGCATGCGCAAGGTGATGGGAGGGGGGCAGTACAGAAAGGCGGTGAAGCCCAAACTGAAACGTCATGCTCTGATTATAACTCTATTTTGTTTTTTTGTTAGAGGAGGAGGGTTATCTTGCCATGAAGAGTGAAGATGGATTATGGAGAAGAAACCTGTACCAGTAGTAGCCTGTAGAGCAGATGTTATGACTGACAGTGGTTATCACAGAGGTGGCGGTAGGAGGAGGCGTGAAGCAGCCCATAACCTTATTTAAAGCCAGCATTTCCTTAAAGAATCTCCAAAATGTTTCATGTTTGCTGTTACTGGTATTTTAAAATTAATATTTTTGTTAGCTTCTTAGAGGTTTGCTGTCGAGAAGGCAATATATAACATTGGCTAAATAGATACAATAAATAACATTTTGAATAAAATTCCCAAAGTGGGTCACTGTTCTGACCCCTCTGGTACTCCTTTAAAAAACAACAACAACTATGCGGGGGCATGGATTTGGCTAAAATTGGATTTGGCTAGACATGGGGTAGAGTCTATGTATCTCATTAACCTTCCCCACCTTATAATCCAAAGCCTGGTCTGATGTATTTAAGGATGGGGGAGGGAATTAGAGGAATGTGTCTCCTGGAAGATCTGAAGGCCTCCTGGAAAATCCAAGTGATCACCCAATTCTAATATAGTACTTCCAGCAATGGGACCATAAAGAAGACTGATCGCCGAAGAATTGATGCTTTTGAATTATGGTGCTGGAGGAGACTCTTGAGAGTCCCATGGACTGCAAAAAGATCAAACTTATCCATCCTTAAAGAAATCAGCCCTGAGTGCTCACTGGAAGGACAGATCCTGAAGTTGAGGCTCCAGTACTTTGGCCACCTCATGAGAAGAGAAGACTCCCTAGAAAAGACCCTGATGTTGGGAAAGATGGAGGGCACAAGGAGAAGGGGATGACAGAGGATGAGATGGTTGGACAGTGTTCTCGAAGCGACTGGCATGAGTTTGGCCAAACTGCGGGAGGCAGTGGAGGATAGGGGTGCCTGGCGTGCTCTGGTCCATGGGGTCACGAAGAGTCGGACATGACTGAATGACTGAACAACAACAACAAAGCAATGGGCAATGGGCAGGCAAACAAGTACTCTGAGAACACCAAGACATTGCTCCAGATCCCCCTGGCTCTACTGTTCACATGTCTCTAGATCTCAACATGCCCCTGTTGATGTCATCAATGGTATGATGAGATTCTTGGAGACCTTGAAGTGTGCTCCACTCTTCTTACTGGGAAACTGAAGGTTAGTTTCCACCACAAAATAACTTAGCCCAGCCACTTAACTTTCTCCTAAGAACTGGCCTTTGCTGCGTGGTGTTCCTTCCAAGCTCAGTTGCAAGAGACACTTTTGTAAATAGTAGACAGGGGTGATAATAATTCCCTGTCTTGTTGGTGGCTTATCTATGAAGGCAAATGCAGTCGAACTCAGCCTTTTCAGTTCTCGCTTTTGCCTTTTTTTGGGTTTATCTGTTTCTTGCAAGGTGCAGGCTTTCTGTTCCCAGATAATAGCTTTAGGGATAATAGCTTTAGGGATGGCTTGTTATGCTTGGCCATATTTTGGTGCTTAGTCCTATGAAAGGGTGGGCGCCACCGATGGCCTTTGACAGCTGCTGCGTGCGGCCATTTCCAGTCATGGTGCTCAGCACTCGATGGGGCGTTCCAGGCGAGCATCTGAGAACTGAGGTACTCTCTCCTCCCCCGCCCAATCTGATTTGCTTTCAATGAGTGTTGTAGTTCTGGCATCACAGTCCGTTTTCCTCCTGGCCTTCTTAAAACAAAAAAAAAACAACAACTCACGACAGCCACTGAAGCGATCACGACTAACTGCAGTGTACTAAACATAGACATAAAGAAGCAAAGGAGGCAAGACCCAGCACCAGTGGCTCAGTGCTGGAGACTCTGAAGGGTCAGGATCCAGCAGCTGGAAAGGCTGCAAATGACATGAAGCAGAAGAGGCAGGCAAGAGTAGAGTTCGTATGCCTGACAGGGAGCAAGAAGTCAGAGCTAGGGGTCATACGACTCAGGGCTGAGCAGGATACAGATGGGCTGGGCTGAGCTAGGCTGGGCAGGACAGGTGTGGGGGCAAAGCTGTCCGAGGAAGAATCTGGTCATGCAGGGGGGCACCCCAGTCGTTTTGTCAGTGGCAAGTGTCCCAGAGCGATAGAGTTCTGCAGGCATTGGCTTGTAGCATACCCCCCAACATTTCTCCCATGAAAATAGGGCCGCCCCATTCCATAAGGATAATTTTACTATTTATACCCCACTATTTATGGTTTTCCCAGTAGTAATGTATGGAAGTGAGAGCTGGACCATAAAGAAGACTGATCGCCGAAGAATTGATGCTTTTGAATTATGGTGCTGGAGGAGACTCTTGAGAGTCCCATGGACTGCAAGAAGATCAAACCTATCCATTCTGAAGGAAATCAGCCCTGAGTGCTCACTGGAAGGACAGATCCTGAAGTTGAGGCTCCAGTACTTTGGCCACCTCATGAGAAGAGAAGACTCCCTAGAAAAGACCCTGATGTTGGGAAAGATGGAGGGCACAAGGAGAAGGGGACGACAGAGGATGAGATGGTTGGACAGTGTTCTCGAAGCGACTAGCATGAGTTTGGCCAAACTGCAGGAGGCAGTGAAAGATAGGCGTGCCTGGCATGCTCTGGTCCATGGGGTCACGAAGAGTCGGACACGACTGAACGACTGAACAACAACAAGACCCCACACATCTTACTGGGTTGCCCCAGCTACTCTAGGTGGCTTCTAACATATATAAAAACATAATAAAACATTAAACATTTTTTTAAAAAAACTTCCCTATACAGGATTGCCTTCAGGGCTCAGGGGGTCAGATAACTCCATACCCTCCAACATTTCTCCAATGAAAATAATGACATCCTAAGGAAAAGTGGGACATTCTGGGATCAAATCAGAAACCAGGATGGCTTCTCTAAATCAGGGATGTCCCTGGAAAACACTTGGAGGGTTGGCTGTATTTATGTGGCAGGTTGCAGAATAGGATTGGCTCTTGTGAATCACCTGACCCAGGCCAGCCCCACATGAGGCGACATGAGACAGCAGCCTCAGGGAGTAGATTTTGGCCATCATGACAGGGCAGCAAATTGTTCATTATTTAATTTTGTTCTTGTATTTTACTGATGGGGAGAGGAGCTTGTTAAGATTTTCTGCGTCAGGTGCCAAAACAACTTGGCCATCCTTGCGCATCATGTGCCTTAACTTGGGAGTGGGGCGATAAGGCAGCATATGCTACTGTGCCTCAGGCAGCCAAATATCTTGAGCCATCCCTGAACCTGCCTTTGAAGCCCAGGAAGATCCAGGTCCACAGTGTCTCATGCCTGCCCCCAAATGCTTGCAGACCTCTCCTTTTCACCAGCATTCCTGCTGGTGCAGAAGGAGTGGGTCTCTATATCTAATCTAAGGGGCTCCCTGTTTGAGTTCAGTGGTACTCAACACCACTGAGTACTGGGTATCAGTACTCAGTGAACAGCACACTGCATTGAAAAAATCCAGTTGGTTTGAGCCTCAACTGAGCTACAAAGTGAAAATGTAACTTATTATGGAGGTTGGGTATGAAGAGGTGAGTTTGAAGACATTCCTTTGAGATATTTCTTTTATCTCTTTTCAGGGACCTTATAAATAAAAGACCCACATGACCGATAATAAAAACCATGAATTACCCAAACTATTAAAACCAGCCAACGGCTAAGTGAACCATTCACGGTTGATGCCCACCAAGAATAAGCAAATTTTATATTTTCCTTTTGAAGGATGCAGACCCTCTGACCACTGGACATCCTATTCAGAATTGAACTGACCCAAAATCTCCCCATGGATGTCAGCATGCACGGGACCTTCGTCCCACATGAAAGTATGCAGGGAGAGAATTTCTGCAGCTTTCAGGGAGCCTCTGCGAAACTTGTAACCATTTCAGGTATCTTTTCCCCTCAAAAGCTTTTTTTCTTACTTGCATTATTGTGAAGTGATGAGTTCCCGCGGAGCATTCTGGCCACTGGGAACACCAGCCCAGTTGCCACACTTCAACTGCAGTGGCAACTTGTTGCCATTTTTAAGTGGAAGGAAAAGAAGAGGAAATCCGAATGGCCCTCATTAAAAAACAAAACAAAACTTTTATATTCCCCCACCTGAACATTTGGACATCCCTCCTCATTCTTCCACAACTACTGGAATTCTGAGGGGGCAAAAAATTGGATCACAATTGGCTCAGATCTCTCCCACCAAACCCTGAGCTTTTGGAGTCTACCAGACATTGCCCACATACTTTTAAGCACTTTCAAGTAGAAAGGAAAATGAGATAGTATTAGAGAAGGTTGAACTTCTGTATATGAAACAGCCTGATGAAGGACCTGATCAATTTAAGCACCTTGGATATTAAACTTTCCCCCTTAATCCTTGCTTCCCCTCTCCCGCTACTCATAAGTTCAAGCAGGAAATAAGAACTGGTTGCAATTTTTAAGCTATCCAATTAAGACCAAGGGTGCAGTTGGAAGTGTACAGTATGAATGAATGAATGAATGGGCCCATGTTATCATACAAATGTACTTGCAAGGGAGCCACGACTGACTCCATGTGTAAAGATTATGTGGTGCGAAGACTCAGATGTTAATGATAGGAATTAGCTCTGTGCTGAAATGAAGGGGTGAGATTCCACAAAGAGCTTTGTCAGAAGTGGAAAGGGGCCCTTCAATGATTTTCCTGGGACCACTGCAAAATAAACTGTTCAACTGAGAGGCTACAATCCAGCATGTGACCACTACAGGACAAGCTCCCCCCAATAGGTTTTGTTTGCTTGTAGCCCCATCATACATATCAAACAGTGATCAGCTATGCGCTGCTGTGACGTCATCTTCTATAGTGCCTAATCCCTGATTCCACTTGAGGAGGAAACAAAATAGAGGGGGGGAAATGATGTTGAAGAGGCAGCAAAAGAGGAAAATAATTGAGGAAAGTTTGGTTGCGAACAGCTACAAAATAATAATAATAATTGAATGAATGCTGCAGGAGTGGGGACACAGATAATCTAACATTGCTACGATTAATGAAGGTGGAAAACATTCAGCTGCACACTAGTGGTACTTATAAATTGGATCCCGGGTCGCATAACTTTGCAGCGAAAAGGTGCTGATGCAGACAAGTTATTATTATGCTTTTACTTACTGAAAAATCTGCATCTTCTGCTCTCAAGTGGTCTGCAATATAATGGACCCCCTCCACAGCCAACTTCAGGGCCGGCGACATCAGCAAAAGCTGCTGGTCTTTCGTGCCAAGAGTCTTGTTCCCTTGCCCTGAGGTGCTGGCTGACTCGGGTTTTTTACATTTGCATTTACAGTGAGTGGGTTTGGCTTTGGGCTGCTCCTCGTTGAGATGGCAGCGCTGGGAGGCTGGGGACCCGCTGGATTGCCCATTGGTCTGGGACGACTCCTCTTGCAAGTAGCAATATTGGATGCTCCTTGACCGGCAACGTATGGTCCCTTCTTCTGCTTTCACTGGGCTGCTGTACATCTGCTGGACACTGAGTGACCTGCCTTTGGAGATTGAGCTGGACTGAGAGTCTCCCAGAGGGTGACAGGGAGGTTGGAGGGATGTACAACTGGCCCGAATCAGCTCCGGGTGCAACATGGAATACTGCCCAGATGGTGACTTGCACACCGGAGGTGGTTTTGCTTGGTCATCGAGATGGGCACAAAAAGAGGAGGTGGGAGATTGCTCGTTGCTCTGAGGGCTGTTGGATGACGAGGTAGTGAAGTTGGGTTCTACTTCCGTCTCGGACCAAAAGCGTTGAGAGTTGGCTATCTTGTGCATGGACTCGATGAGCTTCTTGCAGTTGTCCTTCACTGTTGAAGGACGCTTCATGAAGAGAAGGCGTGGGACGACATCGAGGAAGACCTTCCTCACCCAGTCCGGCATGGTATGAGTGCGAGGGGAGCGGTGGTGGACGTTGAGCACGAAGACGGTGATGATGATGGACAAGGTGACAAAGATCATAGTGAAGAGCAAGTACTCTCCAATCAAGGGGATGACCAATGAGGTGGAGGGGATGATCTCGGTGATGAGGAGGAGAAAGACAGTTAAAGACAGGAGGACGGAGATGCAAAGAGTGATCTTCTCCCCGCATTCCGAAGGCAAATAGAAGACTAAGACAGTCAAGCAAGAGATCAGAAGGCAGGGGATGATCAGGTTGATGGTGTAGAAGAGAGGAAGGCGTCTGATGATGAAGGAATAGGTGATGTCAGGGTAGATCTCCGAGCAGCACTCATACTTCTTGATGTTATAGTTGCCCACAGCATTGATGATCACCCATTCTCCACTCTCCCAGTAGTCCAACTGGTCTACATGGCGGTGCATGCTCTCCAGATCTATCTTGGCCTTGTCGTAAGTCCACGAGCCAAACTTCATGGTGCAGTTTTGCTGGTCGAAGGGAAAGAAAGTGACGTCGATGCTGCAGGAGCTTTTGTAGATTGCCGGAGGCATCCATTTGATCCGCCCGTCGTAGAACAGGTGGGCTTTGGTGAGGTGGGTGACTGCGAAATCCCCATCTGCACTGTGTTAGGAAAGGAGAATAAAACACAGGAAAGAAAAGGATAATCAGTAGAAGGCCTTCTCATGTATTTGTGTTAGCTCAGCAGCAGAGCACTTGCTTTGCACGCAAAAGGTCTCATGTACAACCCCTGACATTTCCAGATAGGATAGAGGAAGATTCCTGCCTGAAACCCTGGAAAACCACTTCCATTCAGCTTAGACTTATATTTAGGTGGACTTGGTGCAAAGGGAGCTACAGAAGAGGTAAGTGTCTTCTGCAATGCTAACCTCTAGGGTTGCCATATTTTGAAGAGCAAAAAGAGGACGCTATGACGACTCTCATTTTAAATACCCCTACTATATGTAGACTATTGAAGCTGTGATATATTGGTGAGGGGGGCAGGAGAAGAGAGAGAGTCTTCAGCCACCATTTACGTCTATGTGTCATCCAGAAAATGTAGCCAGAGACATTTTGGCAAATTTCAAAAAACCACCCGGACAAATATTTTACCCCTGAAAAAGAGGACGTGTCCTGGAAAAAGAGGACACATGGCAACTCTAAAACTGTTAGATCCTCAGGCACAGAATCCTGGATAACATTTTGTTAAAATAGAGATTTCCAGAATCTGTTAAATAGCAATTTCATGATGTAGGGTGGGTTGGTGTGTTCACAAGGCTACATCACCCTCTGCCCAAAATACTGGTGAAGTCATCTTATGATGACTGGTTGTGTGAACCAGACATAAACAGCAAATAATAGTAGTAATGATTACTACTACTACTACTACTACTACACTAATAATAATAATAACTGCATAAAGGATTTCACAGTTTTCAAAACATACATACACTACCAAACATACATTATCTCAAATTTTCCCCCAACTGCCCAGTAAGGAAAGTCAATATGCATTATACAAGGGAGAGCTCAGAGACTCAGCAATAGTGGCTGCCCTAATGCCAACTTGGAAAGGGTGAGATGTAAATGGGGATTTACTGATTCAGAGTCCATCCTCTCAGCTGCCACCATGCTGTACTACCATCAGAGTCCCCACAGGAATTGCTGGGTTGGGGAGCAAAATTTGTGCATGTCAAATGATGTCTTATTGATCGAAAGATTGCGATAGAATCTTAATGACCTCACAATGTCACACATTATGTCTGCACGCTGTGCAAGTTAATTATTCAGTCTGCTTGCAAGTAAATGAAATGTCTGTCTGGTCTCTTGTCTGCAAAAATACCACGTCCCATTCATAATTATAACAGCCAAACCCAAGCCCAGCTGCAAAGTCCCAACCACCATTCCCTTCTTAGTTGACCATGTGCCTATTTTCATCCAACTATTTGAACTTTTGTGCACATTGCCTAGCACAAAATCATTGCATGCTACATTTGGAGAAAGCTGATCCTCCATTTCTGCCAAGTTCCCAACTCTGCCTTCAGATACCCAGAGAAATATTGTGAAGCATCTCTGATACTATTAGAATAGAATTATAGAATCATAGAGTTGGAAGAGACCACAAGGGCCATCCAGTCCAACCCCCTGCCAAGCAGGAAACACCATCAAAGCATTCCTGACAGATGGCTGTCAAGCCTCTGCTTAAAGACCTCCAAAGAAGGAGACTCCACCACACTCCTTGGTAGCAAATTCCACTGCCAACAGCTCTCACTGTCAGGAAGTTCTTCCTAATGTTTAGGTGGAATCTTCTTTCTTGTAGTTTGAATCCATTGCTCGTGTCCGCTTCTCTGGAGCAGCAGAAAACAACCTTTCACCCTCCTCTATATGACATCCTTTTATATATTTGAACATGGCTATCATATCACCCCTTAACCTTCTCTTCTCCAGGCTAAACATACCCAGCTCCCTAAGCCGTTCCTCATAAGGCATTGTTTCCAGGCCTTTGACCATTTTGGTTGCTGGACACGTTCCAGCTTGTCAGTATCCTTCTTGAACTGTGGTGCCCAGAACTGGACACAGTATTCCAGGTGAGGTCTGACCAGAGCAGAATATAGTGGTACTATTACTTCCCTTGATCTAGATGCTATACTCCTATTGATGCAGCCCAGAATTGCATTGGCTTTTTTAGCTGCTGCATCACACTGTTGACTCATGTCAAGTTTGTGGTCTACCAAGACTCCTAGATCCTTTTCATGTACTGCTCTCAGCCAGGTGTCACCCATCCTGTATTTGTGCCTTTCATTTTTTTTGCCCAAGTGTAGTACTTTGATTTCTCCCTGTTAAAATTCATCTTGTTTGCTGGCCCAGTTCTCTAATCTGTTAAGGTCATTTTGAAGTGTGATCCTGTCCTCTGGGGTATTAGCCACCCCTCCCAATTTGGTGTCATCTGCAAACTTGATCAGGATGCCCTCAAGCCCATCATCCAAGTCATTGATGAAGATGTTGAATAAGACTGGGCCCAAGACAGAACCCTGTGGCACCCCACTAGCACTTCTCTCCAGGATGAAGAGGAGCCATTGATGAGCACCCTTTGGGTTCGGTCAGTCAGCCAGTTACAAATCCACTGAATGGTAGCATTGTCTAGCCCACATTTTACCAGCTTCTTTACAAGAATATCATGGGGCACCTTGTCAAAGGCCTTCTGAAATCAAGATAGGCTATATCCACAGCATTCCCTTCATCTACCAGGCTTGTAATTCTGTCAAAAAATGAGATCAGGTTAGTCTGACATGACTTATTTTTCAGAAACCCATGCTGACTTTTAGTGTCACAGCGTTCCTTTCTAGGTGCTCACAGACCGTTTGCTAATGATCTGCTCAGAATCTTTCCTGGTATTGATGTCAACTGGGCGGTAATTGTTTGGGTCTTCTCTTTCCTTTTTGAAAATAGGGACAACATTTGCCCTCCTCCAGTCTGCTGGCACTTCGCCTGTTCTCCAGGAATTCTATTCCCCCACCTGGAAAAAGCATACAACCGTAAGAATATCCCTGCTGGACCAGGTCAAAGCAATCATCTCGCCCAGTATCCTGCCTTCATAGTGGCCAACCAGATGCCCTTGGGAAGCTAGAAAGCTGGACCTGAGGTCAACAGCACTCTCCCCATTTGTGATGCCCAGCGAGTGGTACGCACCAGCATCCTGCCTGTGACACTGGAAGCAGAGCATAGCCATCATGACCGCTACCCATCGATAGCCTCATCCTCCATGAAATTGTCAAATTATCTTTTGAAACTATTCAAGCTGGCAGCCACCACTGTCTCCTGTGGGAGGGGGTTCCATAGGTTAACTCTATGCCTCATGAACAAGTACCATACTTTTCCATGTATAAGACGAGATTTCTTTCTTTTAAAATTATGTTTAAAATTGGGGGGGGGTCTTATACACGGATAGTGCATGGGGGGCGTGCGACTGGTTGCTGCCGCGAGCCGGAGATTGTCAGTGGCTATGGGGTGTGCGATTGGTTGCTTTCGGCAAGGGCTTGTGTTGATTGGCTGTCACTGCATCAATCGGGCGGGCGATGGACGGCTTCTGCCGATGAGGGGACAGATGGTAGGCAGCACGTGCGAGTGGCAGCGTAGTTCAAGCAGGTGAGTGGTTTTTGGCAACCCTCCCCCCAAAAAATGCTCAACAACTATGGGCAATCTCCCCTCCCCCCCCAATTTTCTTAATTTGGAGTCCCCCCAAAATAGTGGGCATATAATACACGGGGACGTCTTATACACTGAAAAATACAGTGCTTTATTTAATCTACCCTGAATATTTCAACATTCCGCTTCATTTGGTGCCCATGAGTTCTGGTGTTTCTTTATCCACTTTCTCCATTCATAGTTTTATAACCTCTGTCATGTTACCTCTAACTTGCCTTTTCTCTAAACCAAAAAGTCTCCAATGCTTCAAACTTTCTTCTTGGTCCCCTTGATTATTCACATTGCCCTAACAGATGGACTCCTTTGTTGTTCTCTTAGTGAGTGGTTGGGGTCATAGCAGCCAACTCCTAGGGACTGAGGGCTCTTTGCCCACCCCTCCAAAGTCGATAGGCATTGCACCGTTTCAGGTGATTGATGATTCTGTAGGGTGGGGCTTACCTGCTCCCCACAATATTCATGTAGGGACATGGGTGGCGCTGTGGTCTGAACCACTGAGCCTCTTTGGCTTGCCGATCAGAAGGTCGGCGGTTTGAATCTGCACAACGGGGTGAGCTCCCATTGCTCTGTCAACCTAGCAGTTTGAAAGCACGCCCATGCAAGTAGATAAATAGGTACTGCTGTGGCAGGAAGGTAAACGACATTTCTGTGCACTTTGCTTTCCGTCACGGTGTTCTGTTGCGCCAGAAGAGGTTTAGTCATGCTGGCCACATGACCCGGAAAGCTGTCTGTGGACAAACACAGGCTCCCTCGGCCTGAAAGCGAGATGAGCGCCCAACCCCATAGTCACCTTTGACTGGACTTAACCGTCCAGGGGTCCTTTACCTTTACCTTTTTTAAATTCATGTTGGCACCCCTGGTTGGAATCGAGGACTAAACTAGATGATACGTGAGCTACTGAACCATCAAACAACATTAACATTCACCCTTTATCAGCCATGTCACTCTGCAGACAGACAGTCAGGTCGTGCATTCATAGCAGTGACCAGAGGAGAAATGATGGCTGGGAGGAACACAAAGAGAAGAAACACCATTGTGCATCTGCAGCAGCACAACTGAACACCTTCATCTGCCCCAGCTGCAACAAAACATGTCTCTCCTGTATCAGTCTCTGCAGCCACAGCAGGCACTGCAACCTTCCAACAGCTTGACCTCACCCCCAAAGGTGCACCCCTCCATTGGCTCCTGAGACGGACAGATGCCAACAACATGATGATGATGATTCTGCCTACAGGAAGGGCTAACCCTCAGGGAGCCCACACTGAAGGGTGCCAGCCTGTAGCAAATGTATCCTGTAATCTGGTCCTCAGAATTGACCGCTCACCTACAGTGAAGGAAAGGAGACCATCTAATAGAACAAACATGGATCAGGGCCCATCTCAGTTTCTCAGAAACCTTCCGTTCTCATCATCTTCTCCTGCTGCACCTCTCATGTGAATGCACCACCTCTCGTCTGCCTCTCCTCATTTTCTCTGTACCGAGAAACCACCCCACCCCACCAAAGGGACGTAAAAGCAATCTAATCCTTGTGTTGTCGCTGTCGCATTACATCTGTGCATTGAAGCAACCTGGCAGAGTTGGAAGGGAGGGCAGGGAGGCGGGAATCTGTACTTTTCACAAATGTAACATGGTTTCCCCTTGATGAGTTCTGTCTGGGGAGACGGTGGCTGGGAAGACGCGTAGCTGCTATGTGGGGCAGATTTAATAATTTATTTCAAGTTGAAGGCAGAACCTCTCTTTTCTGCAGGCCTTTGCTTTCTGATGAGAGCTATTGCTTCTGCAAAAGTCTACGGGGGGGGGGGAGTTCTTTCCACACTTTCAGTTCTGTTCTGCTGCCTTCCCCTGTTCCACTGTGGGTTTAAGCAGGAAATCCAGTAATCAAACAACATTAACATCCCTTCTTCTTCTTATTTGGAGATCACTCATAGCCGAGTAAGATTGTCTTCCATAAACACAGCTTTAACAATGAGTCCGTAAGTGACTGTGGAGGCCAATTTCTGGATCCACACATTCTTCCACAATGGGGACATTGGTTTCCGGGCGGGAGTTGATCAGCAGGAAATCCAGTCATCAAACAACATTGACATCCCTACCTGAATCTAATCCCTTTATTTGGTTTGGATGCTTAGTTTGCTACAGCTTTAAATTTCTTGAGTTCCTCCCATCTCCTCCTAGGGTGTTGTCCTCTGCTCTTAAAATGTGGTATAAATATTCATGTTGGGCAAAAGAGTCCTGCATTGCACGGGGTTGGACTAAATGACCCCCATGGTACCTTACAGTTCTATGATTCTAAGAAGTACAAAGTTTGGTGTTTATCTAATTCCCAATCCACACACTCATCTGAGAAAGGTGGACCAGGTATCTCATAAAGGAATTTGCAAGAGACACCAGGTTCAACCCGCAGCATACAAAAATAAGGAGAGAAGGAATTAAAACATCTATCAAGAACATTGTAGTGCTAGATTTCCTGCAGCTGCTAGCAACAGGGGTGAGGGATGTGGTCAGCCAGCTTTTTGCAGGAGACCTGCTGCAGGGCTTCCAAACTCACTTGTAGATCTGACTGCAACTCCCAGATGGATTGCATCTTTCTCAAGATTTGGTGTGCGTTTTCTATGTGCAAAAAGCATGCATGAAAAAAATTGGTATTTCACATAAGCAAAGGGCACATTTATGTAAGAAGTGTGTGGCTTATATAAAAAGCATGTGCGCAATGTGTACAATGAAATTGCATGCAATGGGGTGGCACACATAATGTAAAGGTAAAGGCAAAGGTATAGGGACCCCTGACCATTAGGTCCAGTCGCGGATGACTCTGGGGTTGCGGCTCTCATCTCGCGTTACTGGCTGAAGAAGCAGGCATACAGCTTCTAGGTCATGTGGCCAGCATGACAAAGCCACTTCTGGTGAACCAGAGCAGTGCATGGAAACGCCGTTTACCTTCCCGCTGGAGCGGTACCTATTTATCTACTTGCACTTTGACGTGCTTTCGAACTGCTAGGTGGGCAGGAGCTGGGACCGAGCAACGGGAGCTCACCCCGTGGCAGGGATTTGAACCGCCGACCTTCTGATCGGCAAGCCCTACGCTCTGTGGTTTAACCCACAGCGCCACCTGTGTCCCTGCACATAATGTAATGGCATACAACAGGATGAAACAGACCTGTCATTTGCCCGCGAGACTGAAATGGGACAGAATTAGCTGCTCGAAACATCCCTGCCACATCAACACAGGGTTGGACTCGATGACCCTTGAGGTCACCCCAGCTTTATGATTCTGTGATCATATCTTCCATGTCAGAGGTTCAGGGAGGGGATGGAGGTGGAGGGAAGCAAATGAATGGAAGAAAGTGGCAGCTGCGGCAAACCGTGTTGCTCCAATTTTCTAATACTGGAAGTCATTATTGCAAGGTTTGTGGATTTCCTTGCTTTAGTCTAATTTAATTTTTTTACATGTGGGGAAAAGCATGGAACTGTGAAAGCACAATGTGAGCAGGAGTGTGAAAGGAGAAACAGGGGGACGAAGGAAGCTTTCACTTTTCATGATCCAAATGAAAAATGACTGTTCCGGAGAACTTTACATAATTGCTTCCCAGTGTCTCACCACAGGAGGATAAAGGAATTCCTAAAGCAGGTCATTGCCTCCCTTGCATGTTCCCCAGCTGTCTTTTTCTGCTATTAATATCAGACCAGTACACAGAAGCCAGCATTAGTGATGGTGTTGTCAAAAGCGATCTCCAATGTGCTTCTGGATTTCCACCAGGAGTGGAAAACAACCCTCTGCACCTCCATGGTTTGTATCAGCAAGGCAGAATGTGCAAGCGGAAGAGAAGAGAGGGAGAGAGGGGAAATGAGATGTTTGACAGGCAACCAGTCACACAGTAAGATGAAGGAAGAAAAGAGCAAGTGTTGCTGTGGTTGGACCTCCATGGTTTGTATCAGCAAGGCAGAATGTGCAAGCGGAAGAGAAGAGAGGGAGAGAGGGGAAATGAGATGTTTGACAGGCAACCAGTCACACTGTAAGATGAAGGAAGAAGAGAGGGAGAGAGGGGAAATGAGATGTTTGACAGGCAACCAGTCACACTGTAAGATGAAGGAAGAAAAGAGCAAGTGTTGGCCTGTGGTTGGACTAGGAAGACCCAGATTCAAATCCTGCCTCAGTACAGATGGGTGAATCCATCATTTTCAGTTTCTCCCGGGTTCCCCTGTTTCCATTCTTAAGTTCAATTCGTCACATTTCCACGCCAGTGTGCGATCCCTCAGCGCTTCAGTGTGCATTTCTCTTGATATCCTTGTGTGTGTGTGCAATTAAGTACAGCACTTAAAAAATAGGACGGTCTTAGGTTGCCAACCCCTGCTATACAGGGCTGCTTTCAGATGTCTCCTAAAGGTTGTACAGTTAATTATCTCCTTGGCTCAAGGGTCACATAACTCCATACCCTCCAGCATTTCTCCGATGAAATAGGGAGGCCCTAAGGAAACGCAGGAAATTCCGGGATCAAATCAGAAACTGGGATGGCTTCTGTAAATCCGGGACTGTCCCTTGAAAACAGGGACACTTGGAGGGTCTGTGCACTCCATTGTCTTTGGGACAGACAGGTGCCTACATCCTTCCTGGTTATTATGCCCTGCTTTCTAATGTTCCCATTACACAGCATTATCTGTGACGTTCTAGAACTGCCGCTTTCTGATCTATACACTGCCATGTCCCACCAGATTTCAATCACCCCATGAGTGCTTCTGCTCCCCATGAGAGTGACAGGCTGTATGACACCCTTGAGAGGGGAAAGTGCTCTTGCTGGATCTATAGCTATTGCAAGAGCAGACTCTTTGCATCGTTGCATTATCTCAGCCTTGGAGTTTTCGGGTCCCCTCGAGAGTGGCCTCAAATCTGTTCCTCAGCATTAAGTTGGGAATGCTTCTCCCCACTAAACTCATTAATTTGTAGCTCTAATTTCCTCCATACCCAATATTTGCTGAACAAAGGGTTCCTTTAATTGGAGGATATTGCAATTCGAATGTTAACAGTTGTGCCACTTTAATGTTTAGCCAGGGGCAAGATGATGGGGGAAGTTGTGTTTGACTAACCTAGTTCTGCTTCGGTTTGTATGCATGCAGGAAGAGCACATTAGCGAAGTGATATTTCTGCCCTTGTGCGGACCCTGCGAGGCATTTTAACAGGAGAACTTCCCCATGGATTGTGCCATGAAACTATATTGTCAGATGACAGTCAAAGAATTAGACTTGTGATCTGCAATCCTTGATTCACTCACCTGGGAGCTACTCCCATTAAAATCAGCTGGGCTTGCTTGTCTGAGCAGACATCTATGGGATTGCACTGCAGCAAACAAATTTGAACCCTGATCCCTCTGGTCTGTCCAGTAATCTATTAGGCTCAGTTCACTGGCTCTAATTATTATTCAATGTGTGTCCCAAGGTGCTCAAGGTGCATAGCTGTCAACCCTCCCTGCTGTTCCCCACTGCTAGATACATAGCCGTCAACCCTTCCTACTGTTTCCCAATGCTATAATAAGGGAATTTCCCGCAAAAAAAGGAAAGGTTGACAGCTATGTCAAGGTGGTGTAGGTGGTTCTCCACCTCCCCATTTCATCTTCACAATAACCCTGCGAGGGAGGTTTGCTTGAGAGATGGTGACTGGTCCAAGGTCACCCAGGGAGCTTCGTGGCTGAGTGGGGATTTGAACCTTGATCTCCCAGGTTATGACGCTATGGTCCAGCACGCTAACCATTGCACTACAAAGGTAATGGGTTGTGTTTATTAGCTCAGTCCAGCATGTTTACATGGTAATCCTCCAGGCAAGCTCCCTGCAAGACCTCTGCCCCTCAAGCCTTGCAGAAGCCACAAAGGTAGCAGAATAAAAGGAGGGATTTCTAGCCAACCAGTCAGCTGTCCAGCTAACCTCTCTAGGAAGACAGAGTCTATGACACTCCAGGTCTGGTAGCCTGCAAAAGGTTTCTGTCGGCTCTAGAAACAGCACCATTTGTTTCTAAATGTGTATATATACAAACCTGTGCAAATGTTATGCAGATCAGTGCCCTCTTTTCTATGATAATGATTATGTGTAAGGAGCCACCCAATTAAAGGTGCCAGAGCCTGAACTCAAGACCTTCTGCATGCAGGGGTATCTTCCACTGAGCTATGGCTCTTCACCAAGTGGATCCTGCCTTGGACAGGTTCCTCCTCCGCGTCCTGCTTCACTGAGATTTCTTGGCAGTGCGTTGTTAATCTGCAGTAAATACCTCAGTGTAAATGCCTGCCAAGTCCCCCAGCCGTTCCTACAAATGGAATTGTCTTAATAAACCAAAACACAATGACTTTCTCCTGCTGACTCTGCAGTTGTCTGTAAGGGATGGTTTGGCTGCTGTTTCATAAAGCAAAAAAAACACTCCCTGTTGACGGCATCGAGCAATTTCGGCTGGAGCAGAGGGTGTTCTAGATGGAGAAAGAGTTGGCGGGAGAAGAGAAGGGAGGGGCAAAGAGAGCACAGGGCATAGGTGTCCCTTCTTGTAATTGAGATCAGCGTTTTGGCACAGGGCAGGGCCAGCAGGTGGAAGAGAGGCCAAGGGAAGAACGGACCAAAAGTGTATTCCTTTTTCCCAGAATGAGCTTCTAACAGTGCTCAGTGAATATGCATTGTGGTGCTATCATAAAAACAGCCCTGCTGGACCATGCCAGTAGCCCATCTCATCCAATGACCAAACAGATGCACACAGGAAGCCTGCAATGGGCAAGAGAAAGAGAAGGAGAAGGAAGGGAGAGAGGGGAAAATGGGACATTTGACAGGCACTTGACGCTCGGTCGGCTCCTGTGCGCCGCGCTAAACCGGCGTGGAGCTGAGCGGGGACCGCCTACCACGAAGCTGGCCGGATTCCCATTGGCTGCAGGAAGCTCCTGCAGCTAATGGGAATCTGCACATGCCTCCTCTGCACCAGAAGGCGCGCCAGAAATAGTGTTTGCGCATGCATGCGCATGCACTCCGGCCCACCGCGGCGTCTGTGGGACCATGAACCGGCCCAAGCCACAAAAACTTTGCCGACCCCTGCTGTATAGGATCTCCGGCTGTTGTTGAACTACAACTCCCATCATTCCCTAGCTAGTAGGACCAGTGATGGGAATTGTAGCCCCAAAACAAATGGAGACCCAAGTTTGGGAAACCCTGTGCAAGACCTTGTTCTCCTTCTGAAGACTGCTTTATTCCAGCAGACTTTGGAAAATTGACTGCTTTTAAGGAAAAGGCTCTTAATGGTGTGTTGTACTATTTGTGTGTGTCCGCCCCCCCCCCATTCGCCACCTGCATTTTAATTGATATGGGTTTTCTTTCACATAGTTCAATTAGTTTTTGACCATGATGTTTGATACGGTTTCAGCCATGTGTGTTTCATCTCCTTTTCTTTTAATTTCTCTCAGCTGCCTTGAGTTCTGGTTCTGAGAGAAAGGCAGGGCATAAAGAAATAAATAATAAAGATGCAACAATGGAAGCATCATTGGCACAGGGCTTCATTGGCACACGCCTTTGCCAAGGTCTAGGGCAGGGTTTGTGTGTGCTGCTATTCGCCGAGCTTTCGAACTAATCTAACAGAGCTTGCTGAAGAGAAATCCTACCGCATACTAATTCCCCCTTAGGATATTAATTTGGCTTTAGATTCTTCATGAATCTTGACAAGTATATATACTCCCTGGAACAAGCTTCGCCAGTTACTGATTTAATTTGGTCCTCTAGAGGACGGCGGTAGAAGCTTTTGACAATAATGAGCCAAGATGAGAGGATAACTGAACAAGTATGGGGATACGTCCCTGGAAGATACAAATCTCAAATCTCAGTTTCACTTCCCCTCGTCTTTATTTCTCCCCAGCGGAAGAAACACAAAAGGCTTTGAGTAGATGCTTCAAGTCTTGTGTTGTTATGTTTTCATTGTTGTTGTTGTTGTTGTTTTTGTTGTTGTTGTTGTTTAGTTGTGTCCGACTCTTCGTGACCCCATGGATCAGAGCACGCCAGGCACTCCTGTCTTCCACTGCCTCCCGCAGTTTGGTCAGACTCATGTTGGTAGCTTTCGAGAACACTGTCCAACCATCTCACCTCTGTCGTCCCCTTCTCCTTGTGCCCTCCATCTTTCCCAACATCAGGGTCTTTTCTCAGGGAGTCTTCTCTTCTCATGAGGTGGCCAAAGTATTGGAGCCTCAGCTTCAGGATCTGTCCTTCCAGTGAGCACTCAGGGCTGATTTCCTTCAGAATGGATAGGTTTGATCTTCTTGCAGTCCATGGGACTCTCAAGAGTCTCCTCCAGCACCATAATTCAAAAGCATCAATTCTTCGGCGATCAGCCTTCTTTATGGTCCAGCTCTCACTTCCGTACATTACTACTGGGAAAACCATAGCTTTAACTATACGGACCTTTGTCGGCAAGGTGATGTCTCTGCTTTTTAAGATGCTGTCTAGGTTTGTCATTGCTTTTCTCCCAAGAAGCAGGCGTCTTTTAATTTCGTGACTGCTGTCACCATCTGCAGTGATCATGGAGCCCAAGAAAGTAAAATCTCTCACTGCCTCCATTTCTTCCCCTTCTATTTGCCAGGATGTGATGGGACCAGTGACCATGATCTTAGTTTTTTTGATGTTGAAAACTAGATGTGACCCAGAAGATCCTGTTGTTCCTGTTGTGACTGGGTGAAGAGGAGCGGTGGGAGGCACCAGCTGGGGAACCCCCGAGGGAACTCCCGGGGAAGAAGACTCAGAGCCAGGGGATTGGTGGTGGGACGATGATGAGTTGTCAGAGGGAGAAGAGGGAGCAGACTGGGAGGAGGAGGTGTTGCAAGCTGGAGAGGTAACAGGGTTTAGAGAGAAAGAAGAGGCTGTGGCAGAGAGCAATCCAGACTCAGAAGCAAGAGCGGATGAGTGGGGTCAGGAGACAGAGATGGGGCAGGCTGCTGAATAATCTAGGGAGTCTCCACTAGGGAAACCAGCTCCACCCCCATCCTCCAAGAACACACAGAGGAATGAAGAGAGCGGAGCAATGAGAGGCAAGACGAAGGAACCTTTGACTGATGGGAAAGGAACTGGGGTAGAGCTTTAGAGAGCTGTGGGAAGGCAGGGACCTTTAGTCCTCACAACTGCCTCATTGGGAAAAGACCTACTGGGAAAGGTTGCTGTGACCTATGGTTACCAGATGTCCCAGTTTCCTGGGGACAGTCCCCAGATTTACAAATCTGTCCCCGAACAAAATCCGTCCCCGGAATGTCCCTGGATATCATTTAATGTCCCTGGATTTATATTTTAAGTGTTGTAGATTTATTAGTAGGGAATGAATGTTGTGTGATTGGTTCAACGGCACAAGACACATCATATGGGGACTTCCAGTGAGGCAAAATGGCGGGCATCACGGCAGCGAGCATCTCCTGAAGCCAGCCAGATCCAAGTTTGCCTATGCCTGCACTAGTGAGTGCCTGAGACTGGTATGTATGGCTGCGTCTTTTGTTTTTTAAGGAAAGTCCTCCCTTTTGCCTTAAAATAGGCATAGGAAAACTCTGGCCCTCCAGATGTTTGGGACTACAGCCACTGAAATTCTAACATGGCCTCAGAAAGAGGCAGAAGAATGGAAGCCTCTTTTGGAGGAGAAAGGAAACATTTGAAAAATTAGAGGTTTGGGCACAGCAGTAATTTAAAAAAAAAACAGGCTGCAGAGAAAGAGTTAAGCACCCTTACTGCTGCTCTGCACACATTTTCAGCCTCTCCCCCCCCACCACTTATTCCTCACAGGTGCATTTCAGTTTTAAAAGTCAGGGAACTGTTCACAGGCCTCCCATATCAGAACTAGCTTGCCCTTGACATTTCTGGCTTGCTTCACTCTGGATCTTAGAGCAGGCAGCCCACATCAAACCACGTACAAAAATACCCATTTAAGAAGGAAGGTTGAGATTATCAAATGTGTAAACAAAGAGAAAACCTTCCTTTCCAGCTAAGTTGTGGATATTATGAGACCAGCTCAAATATAAGGTTTTGCAATGGCTTTCCACACACCATCCCATGAACAGCAGTCGGAAAGGAGGGCAGATCTGGCATTTGCAGTGACCTCTCGCCTTTTCGCAGAGATTGTAGCCAAGGTAGCTAACCATCTGAAATAAAACTACAAAAACAAATGTAAATAACTAAGCTGAAAGTCGAAAGCACTGCGGACTTTTCTGTGTGAAAGTGCACAGGAGCAAAACACTCAGAGCCTACTTTAGCTCTGCTCTTATTTTGGAGGCGGGTTCAGGGGACTGACAGCAGAGCCTACAAAACTATGGAATGGACGCTATCTTTGGGTTGCCAACGGTGGCTCAGGAACAGTCTGTTTCCTGTTGCAAAGGAAGGCAGAGATTCTTCTCAGCCTGGACCACTGGATCCTGAAGTGGCAGGAGACAGGGAGCTGGATAAGCTGTCTCCATGGTGACTAGGCCCAGGCTACCTCATGCCCCAATGGACCACAAGGTGAAGAAGATATGAAGTTGGATACTTTTAGGGTCTCTTGGTCAGAGGGTGTCCTAGTAAGATCCTAGGAACATGACAGTCATCCCAAGACAAAGAGGTGGTACTTCTAGAGTCAGTCAAGGCCAGAGGTATGATGAACTTTCTGCCCCATGACCTGTCATTTCCCAATACAGAACCAAAAATATTAGTTATGAGGAAAAGGGGTGGGGAGAACCCACCAGGAAGTTCATTTATACTAACCTTCACCTGAATTCACATGAACCTCTCTCCTGTTTGGAATAGAAACCTACAGGGGCGTAGCAAGGTAAATTGGTACCCAGGGGCAAAAAAAAATTGTAACCCCCCCCCCAGGCATGGGAAGGTCAGGTGGTACCCGGTGCGGAAAATTTCTTGTCAACCCCCCCATTGACCCCCCTGCAAAAATGGTTTTACGTTATTTCATATTTTCTTACAAAGGAATAATAACAAGTAATAATAAAAAAACTTTTATTTATATCCCACCCTCCCCGGCCGAAGTCGGGCTCAGGGTGGCTAACATCAGATACATAACATTGGTATAAAATCAAACAATAATTAAATTACCTCCTAAAAACATCTCAAAATCAAATTAAAGTCTAATTAGATGGCTTTCCACAGGGTTAGGGTTGGGAACAGTAAGTGTTCTCTGAACTGAAATTTCAGCCTTCATGACATAGGAAAACAGCCAAGTGAACAGCTATTTTGGTGGAGGAGGGTCAAGATATTAACCGATATGCATGAAATTTCATATATAGCTATATAATCCCTAGTATAGTAAGATAAGACCTTCGGAGCAGGCATTTTAAAAAAAAAAAAAATCAAAAAAATTGTTCCTTGATAATTTGTCACCCCCTCCATTATGGAACATGGGGCGGCCCCCCCCCTTGCTAAGCCCCTGGAAACCTACAAGTCACGTTTCCTTAACTTTTTGGGGTCAAAATACTATATAGGTGGTAATGGAGTAAGCCTTTAACTATAAGGTTAGTGGAGTTTAGGCGGAACAATGGGAGGTTTAGCTATGGTTAAATTGTAGTCAATTTTAACCTTGCATGCTTTGATCATTGCATGTAATAGCTACTTTAACTGATGCTTTAATAGAAGACTTTACACTTTATTTCCCCATGTAATCATTTCATCGTAATCCTCCCCCCACTGTGCCACATGAACTACTCCTTATATTTTCCCTTCCTCAAGATTCATTTAGGTATATTGTGCTTCGGTGTTCCCTTTGAAATTCTTTGTGGTTTATGCCTATGTCTCCTATAAAGTGATAGGCGTCCACTGGTTTTCTACAGTGAATTTTTAAATATATTTTCCAAACTGACCGTAGGGCAACCAGCCTTGTATAACCAACATGCTTAAATCAGAAGAAGTATCTGAAGAAGTGTGCATGCACACGAAAGCTCATACCTAGAACAAACTTAGTTGGTCTCTAAGGTGCTACTGGAAGGGGGGGAAATTATTTTTAATTTTGTTTTGACTATGGAAGACCAACAAGGCTACCTACCTTTAACTATGCTTAAATCTAATTAAGGCATGAAGGGGTTAAGACCATAGAGAAAGCTCTCCTGCCAGGCTTATCTAGGTCAGAAAGAAGAAGGGTTATCAAGCCTTTGTTCTTTCCATTCCAGCATGTGAACCCTACCAAGAAAGAAATCTGGGCTGGTTGCTCCAAGCCCAGACCACGTGGCTTAAGCTAGCCTCCTTTGTGTTTCTATACAAATTAAACATCTACCACTCTGGAACCTAAGTTTTACCGCCTGTTTTCTTAATAGAAAAGCACATGCACGTGACCTTTGAAGAATTTGTAAGTAAACTCTTTTAACTTAACAAATGTGTGAATTCTTTCTATGCTAAGGGAAGAGGGGAACTTTGAAAGCAACTTAGAAGGGGATATTTTAAAGGTCTTACAGTCTATGTTCTCTTACCCAAGAGTACTTGCCCCAAACCTGGATCTGAGGCAGCCAGGGAATTTGCTCCCTTTTTTTGCAGAGCAAAACGATCTACATTTTACCTTTGTACAGAAGTCTAGTTTCGACATGCAAACACCACTCTCTATCCTCCACCCAGGCAAAACTAGAACCTTGATGATCGCTGGAGGACACTTTCCAGCAAGCCAAAAACTCTCAAGGAGGACATGAAAGAGGGCCAATAAGGGGTGTGGCTAAGGAGGGGGTGTGGCCTAAGGAGCACCCCAGTGGTCAGATAGAGAGACCCAGATTTGGCCTCAAGCTCCCAAACCCTTGATGCATAGGACTGCAAGGTTAGTTACATTAAGATCAAGTCTGCTATGAATTTTCCCTACAATGTTTTGACCCAGATTCGTAGTATCCAAATACACATTTGTTCTGCTATACTGAGCTACTGATTCCACACTGACCAGAATCAAAATGCTAAATCTGAAACAAATCAGCTGGTCCCAACTCCTTTTTAGACTGAAGCTCCATGACATTGAAATGCAATAGTTCGATACGTGCGGAGATTACAGAAACAAACAAGTTCCCTTTCTTTGGCTCTGATCCAGGAAACAAATCATATAATATTAAAATGCTGCTGTTTCATTTAGCATAAGGTATTCTCGTGTACTCATGGATTATTAATTACATAGACCCTGCAGGGGCTATCAGAAGTAAATCTTGAGCAAGAGATGGCCGACTTAAAAAAAGGAATGATTTGTTCTCGTTTTGGCATGCTTTCATTCCAAAGTGGCTGTTTTTGAACAGATATTCAGGATTTAATATTTATGCATTGGCTATAGTGGTTTTGGTACTTTTAAGAGGCAGGTGATCTATGAACAAAAAGTGGGAGAATGCAGCTTGTTTAGTTTGTTAAACCTTACATCTCACGGCAACTCTGATGGGAAGGGGGCGGACTTACGCAGTCTCCAACACATCTAAATCTATTACTCCCCCCCCCATATCATCACCTTGATTTCCTCAGATTTAAACAACATTGTAGGGAGGTCAGGAACATGGGACTCAGGGCCGTCTCATCCATAGGGGCTAGTGGCGCAGCCGCGCCAGGGCACCGCCCCCCAGGGGCGCCCCGCGAGCCCGCCGGCATACCGGGCGCCCCCCTCCCCAACCCGCCCCCCCCCCATGGGGGGTGGGCTGGCGGCTGAGCGCTCGCGTGCCGGCAGCACAGCTGCTGCCGCCCATGCCGCTCCCGGGCGGGCTGTGAGTTGGCCGCCCTCGCCTCCTGTCCCGGGAGCACTGGAAGGATGCGCAGAGCCCTGCACCGCTGCAGTGCCACGCCCCTCACCCCCTGCTCGCCCATCTCCCCCTCCCGAGGGGCGGCAAGTGCGGGAGGCGGCGGAGAGGCAGTACACTGGGGGGCCAGAGGGATCTCCGTGCCGCGGCGGCCAATCTCCCTAAGACGGCCCTGATGGGACTTATAGTTTAGCTAGAGTTTACAGACAAGAGGCTTCCACAGTCCACCGAGAGGCTCAGTGCACTGGGCTCGAATCTCGGCCTCCTCCCAATGCTGCGCATCGTACACATGATGTCACAGACGGGGCACGATGCTGAGCATTCCCCAATGTTCCCAAGCCAGCACCTCTGACTGAGAGCCCAACCAGACTATATCCAACAGGCCCTTCTGAGGGAAGATGGCCCCACAGATGAGCTGCTTTTAACGGAAACTCGTTGATCAACACTTCTCTCACCAAAAAAAAACAAAAAAACCCACCCCAAAATGCTTCTGATGAGACTCTGGGTTTCTGGAAAGCTTTCAAAGCCACTTTTCCAAAGCAAATTTGTGCAGAATGTCACCTTACTTGTTGTAGAGAACAATGTCCGGCCTCCAAATGAGCTCAGAAGGAATTCGTATAGAAGTCACGTTTTCGTAGTCCTCGGGATCCCAGCGCAGCTTATAATCATGCCACTCCTGCAAACCCAAACAAAAGTTTATACACACACTCACACATACACATCGGCATAGTTAATTGGACTAAAAAGTGAAAATGAAGCTAATTAGCATCTTGAGAAAATGGATCATCGTCCAGCAATTTGCAATATTAAGCGTGGGTATGAAACACTGCATGCTAATTTGTGTAACAGGATCTGTTACACAAATGTAGCCAGCCACCAGCCAGCTCTGTTCCAGCCCCATTATTCAGGGAGACAAACCCCATTCTGTGTGAAAGGCAGGGCTCTGAGAGACTTCAAATGAAACCCGCCTTGATGAAACAGTGCCAGCCTCTGTGGTCTAAACCACTGAGCCTCTTGGGCTTGCTGATCTGAAGGTTGGCGGTTCGAATCCCCATGACGGGGTGAGCTCCCGTTGCTGTGTCCCAGCTCCTGCCAACCTAGCAGTTCAAAAGCACGCCAGTGCAAGTAGATAAATAGGTACCACTGCAGCGAGAAGGTAAACGGCATTTCCGTGCTCTCTGGCTTCCATCACGGTGTCCTGTTGTGCCAGAAGCGGTTTAGTTCTGCTGGCCACATGACCCGGAAAGCTGTCTGTGGACAAATGCTGGCTCCCTTGGCCTGAAAGCAAGATGAGCGCCACAAATATCTCGCTTTGCATGTCATGAGTCTATCTCATATATTAGTTTCACCCTTTAAGTTGAATTACTGAAAGAAAGGAAACTTTCCATGATATTCTAATTTTTCGAGTTTCACCTGTATGAGATAGACTCATGACATGCAAAGCAAGATATGTCAAGCCTTTATTTATTATAATTGTGATGATTATGGCCTACAGCTGATGAAA
Source organism: Lacerta viridis (assembly GCA_900245905.1). Lineage (NCBI taxonomy): Eukaryota > Metazoa > Chordata > Lepidosauria > Squamata > Lacertidae > Lacerta > Lacerta viridis. The sequence goes on from OFHU01000045.1 coordinate 124,128, forward strand.
ACCCCAAAGTCGAAATTGTTAATCATCACAATTATAACAAATTATAACAAACTTTTCCACGATATTCTAATTTTTCGAGTTTCACCTGTATGCATTTTTGTATGCAATACTTGGTTGGGAGAACTGCATTGCATAGTCACCCATGTATAGACTTTGCACCTGAAATACGTCAGCTGGTAGCTAGAAATGAAATCTTTGCTCGTTCATCAATGGTGCAACTTCCCTTCCATTTTTGGTTGCCTCGTTTCCCCTCTTAATTCCACATTGTTTTTTCATTGAAGAAACACATCAGTTGGCCAGTTGAAGACAAATATCTGAATGCATTCCAGTGCTGAGGTCCTGAGCACCACTGAAATGGAGCTGTGCAACTGCATTCGTATTTGCCCTTGAAAATGTCCCACTGGATTACACCCTCTATTTTCTCAGTGGACAGAAAGTGAGATGTTTGTACTATGTAGCGGGGAAACGGAGAAATATGGGATAAAACATCTTGGTTGACTCACTTGTTTCACCCACACGTTCGTGGTCATCATTTGGTTTTTTTCATCCTGGAAGGGGGAAAAAAGAAGGGGAACGCCTGAGTTTCAAAAAGAACAGCCACTGTCCACAAACTGCTCCTGAAATAGCAGCTTTCATTGCTGCTGTCCATTTTTTTTTTGCAAGTCGCCAATAATTGCAGTAATAAATGTCGAAACAAATTAGAAAATTCTTTCCCGTAGCACCTTAGAGACCAACTGAGTTTGTTCTTGGTATGAGCTTTCGTGTGCATGGCAGACCAAAACGGCTACCCACCTGTAACCAGTAATAAATGTATTTAAGCATCAGCTAAAACACTGAGATGTTTCCAAACGTCTTAAGCTTCGTGTGAAACAGAATGCATTCTGTTTCTTTGCTGCTCAGCAAGCAAACCCAACAGCCTGATCCAGAGGTGGAGCTAGCTGGTGTGGCTTCCGGAGCGGCACACATGCCGTGCACCCGGGGGTGGGGGTAGCTGCCCAGGGTGAGCGGCGAGCACCCCAAGGGGTGGTGCGGTGATGTCACCCCCCTCAGGGATGACACCCAGGGCATGCTGCCCCCCACCACACCCCCTTCCTCTGCCAGTGGCCTGATCTCATGCAGTTTCTCTAGCAGCTTGCGCTATTGGGGCTATGGTTCTATTAGTCACTGAAGGCTCCGGGAGAGCAGCACTTTAGCCTGGCATCCATCCACCCATTTATTGGTCATGAGGCTGAGCAAACGGGACCCGAGTACAAGAGCATTCTCCTTTCTTGTGGTTTCCAGCAACTCATATTCAGGAGCATTGCTACCTCCAAGTGCGGCCCCAGAGCATAATCATTGTGCTTGGTATCCATCGATAGAAGAAGAGTAGAAGAAGAGTTTGGATTTGATATCCCGCTTTTAACTACCCGGAGGAGTCTCAAAGCGGCTAACATTCTCCTTTCCCTTCCTCCCCCACAACAAACACTCTGTGAGGTGAGTGGGGCTGAGAGACTTCAGAGAAGTGTGACTAGCCCAAGGTCACCCAGCAGCTGCATGTGGAGGAGCGGAGACGCGAACCCGGTTCACCAGATTACGAGTCTACCACTCTTAACCACTACACCACACTGGCTCTCTCTTCCTGCATTTCTGCATTGCAGGGGGTTGAAACAGACGACCCTTCAGGTCGCTTCCAACTCTGCATTTCTACCATTCCATGCATTTGCCCGGTCTTCTTTTAAAGCCACCCAAGTTGGTGGCTATCGCTGTCTCTTGTGGGAGTGAATTCCACAGTTTAACTGTATGCTGCCTCCCTCCCTCTGGCCCTAGCTCTGGCAAAGCTCCCCGTCGAGAGGGCAGAAGATGGCTGTTCCCTTCTCTCCCCTCTTGCCACTGCTGCTCACAGGGAGCATCAACAGGGCAGTGGCTGCAAGGACGAGGGCTCAGTGACTTGGGGTCAGCAGTGGGGTCCCTTCTGGGGTGCGGGCCCGGGCAAGTGCCAGGTGTTGCTGACTTCTGACACCAGCCCTACTTGAAGCCCCCCCTGCATGTATTCGGAGGGAAGGGTCTGTAACTCAGTGGTTAGGCTCCTGCTTTGCATGTAGAAAATAACCCTGCCTGAAACCCTAGAGAGTCACTGCCAATCAGTGTAGACCAGGCACGTCCAATAGGTAGATCGTGATCTACCGGTAGATCACTGGACGTCTGAGGTAGATCACTGGCTCCCCTCAAAGAAGCTCAACAACTTTGACTCCCCTAAAAAAGCTCAACAAGTTTGACCTGAACCCCTAAAAATGGGCTTTCCTCCCTAAAAAAAGCTCAACAACCTGAACCCCCCAAAATGGGGTAGATCACTGCCTGTTTTTAACTCTGTGAGTAGATCGCAGTCTCTTGGGAGTTGGCCACCCCTGGTGTGTAAACAATACAGTGGTACCTTGGTACTCAAACAACTTGGAACCCAAACACTTCAAACCCAGAAGTAAGTAAGTCAACATCAACTTTGTTGGACTGGTCATGTTGATCACATGCCTGATTATTATCTTCCAAAGCAACTACTCTATTCCGAAAATGGAAAGCGTAGTTCTGGTAGCCAACAAAAGAGATTTAAAGACTCTCTCAAGGCAAATCTTAAAAAAATGTAGTATAAACACTGATAACTGGGAAACACTGGCCTGCAAGCACTCCAGATTGGAGAACAGCCTTTACCAAAGGTGTCATGGGCTTTGAAGACACTGAAACTCAGGACGAAAGGGAGAAATGCGCTAAGAGGAAGGCATGCTTGGCAAACTCTCACCATGATCAACTCCCACCCAGAAACCAATGTCCCCACTGTGGAAGGATGTGTGGATCCAGAATTGGCCTCCACAGTCACTTACGGACTCATTGTTAAAACTGTGTTTATGGAAGACAATCTTACTCGGCTACGAGTGATAGAAGAAGAAGAAGAAGAAGAAGAAGAAGAAGAAGAAGAAGAAGAAGAAGAAGAAGAAAAACAAGACAATACAGGGGTACCTTGTTACTCAAACAACTTGGAACCCAAACACTGCAAACCCGGAAGAAAGTGTTTCGGTTTGCGAAATTTTCTTGGAAGCCGAACGTGCTCTGTTTTGAGTGTTACGCTTCCGATTTGAGTGCCACACTTCTGTTTTGAGTGTTACACTGAAGTCTGCCTGTTTTAGCTATTTATTTTGCATTTTTGTTTTTGCGGCTCTTTTTGTTTTGTTTTTGTGACTGTGTGGAACCCAGTTCAGCTATTGATTGATTGATTGATTGTGTGACTGCAGTACATTGTTTATTGCTTTCATTTTATGGATCAATGGTCTCGTTAGATAGTAAAATTCATGTTAAATTGCTGTTTTAGGGGTTGTTTTTAAAAGTCTGGAATGGATTAATCCATTTTGCATTACTTTCTATGGGAAAGCGCGCCTTGGTTTTGGAACGCTTTGGTTTTGGAACGGACTTCCGGAGTGGATTAAGTTTGAGAACTAAGGTACAACTGTACTGAGCTAGATGGACTAATCATCTGGCTCCGCGTGAGGCAGCTGCCTTTCTTTCAGTTCAGGTCCTCACCTCCTTTATTTGTTTAAGTACACGTTCAAAACGAAGAAATAACATTTCCTGTTATCTCTTCCCCGTCCGCCCCCCGGGCAGGATAGCTGCATAAGGTGCTAAGCAAGTATACTGTGCTTTTATTTTCACCCCAGTAAATTTATCTTGATTGGTATTGGAATACTGTGATCTTTATCCTGTATCCAAATGGTCCATTAACTCCCTATAAAGAGGCAGATTAATTCTTTACTCTTGGCATTTCGCTGGTCTCCTGACAATGCTCTCCTCCCCATTTCCTTCCATTTGTTTTAAGTGGGGAAGATACAGTACTTTGGGAGGGGGCCAAATCAGCTATACAAAATCTGGCTTGATTTGTTTTAAAAAGAAGGGGGGGGGGGAAATCAGCCAGGAAGGGATGGTTGCAGGTATGATTAGGAGATGAGGTTTGGGCGGGGGCAGACCAAAGTTATTCATCTGAGGATTTTAAAAAGGGATTTGGAGGACAAAAATTGGCAGCTCTTTTTAAAAAAATGAATAAATAGAGTCTCTCAAAGGATTGGAAGGGATAGGTGTATAGAGTATGAAGAATAGAGTCAAATAAACTAAAGGATATGCAAATATTAAAATGTTTAGATAAAGCAGAGCATAGAGATGGATGGATCTGTCAAAATTTCACGTTCTCTCAGTTTCTCATTTTTTCCAATTTTCAGTTTCATTTGATGCATTTCCTCACCAGTTTGATTTTTTCAAAAAACAAGCAAACAAACAAACAAAGACCTCATGAAAATTCAGCAGCATTTCTCCGGGCAGGTATTTTTGCAAGCGATTTCCACTGACTGCTGGGGGGTTTGGGGGGGAGGAGGGAGGAGCAGGGAACCAGATCTGAAATGAATGTTCACAAATGTTTAAAATGCAACATTTCTTTTTCCTGATGTAGCCATTCTGCATTATCCATTTTTAAAAGCAAAACCAAAATTTGCATCTGGATGTGAAAGATGCAACTCAGCGTTTGAAATCTGTGTACATTAGATGGGTTAGCACCTCTTGATCTTGTTTGATGTTGGCAGGCTTTAAATATAGAATTACATAGGGTGCAAAATACTAATTACCATTACCGGTCACTACCAAGTATTGTCAGATGTAGAGAGGAATTCAATGTAGTGCTATGGCAATCATGCCAGATGGAACATTTCCCCTCTCTCCACCCCTCCATGCTGTTCTGAGGGTTTTTGTGACCCCCCCCACTATCACTTTGGGGAGCATGGGGGGATATGAGAGAGGGAAACTCCCATTGTGCCGGCAGAAGTCAGTGTAAATAAACAAAACAGGAAGTTTGAAAATCACCATAATCTATCACTCCATATTTTTTAAAAAAATATTTTCTTTTCAAATTTTATAATCACAATATTTTATAAATTGAATACTTTCCCAAAAATATAATATAAACTCCCTACCCCACCCCACCCCTGGATTCCAATTTTCTCCCCCTGGATCTCTTGCATCTTATTTCATTTCTAAAAAAAAAAAAAACCCATTTGTTTCCCCTCTAATTTATCCTAATTTCCAATTATATACTTTCATAAATGTTCTATCAAACCTGCTAACATTTTAATATATTTACAGTGGTCTAATCCACCACTCCATATTGCCATACATTAACTATGGCTTGGCAACCATCAAATCCTTCAAGGTATCAGATTAATAATTAAATTGCGTTGGGGGGGGAGTCCAATATAGATGTCCAAACTTTGGAGAATATTTGACCATTGAAAGAACATCTTGAGAATGTTCCACACCCAAAGGTTTGCAGAGGAGATGTTGGCAGTGAATTCATTTCAACACCAGTTCAAACTGCAGGCTAAGCACCATGTCCAATGCCCCTTGAGGTATAACTCTGGTGGTGAGCACACAATTATCTCTCTAGCCTTGTCTAGAATTAATAAGAGAGAAAATTGGGCTGACAAGTCCAAAGAAGCAGTCCCGGGGGGCAGCAGTTAGTACTCAGGCTATATTATTGTGGCTGCAGAATGCAAGTTTTTACGGGACAATCATAAATTGAGATCCAAGGCGCTGGAGGGGACTCTCAAATAGAGGACTATGACAGCTGGACTCTGGTGCATTAATCCCCGAACAACCAGGGACATCTGCCAAACTGAAAGCCACAGATACCTTCCAGTAGGGAGTACTGCAGCCTTGTTATCCGATAAGCATGGCTGGCATTGTCAGGTGACACAAGAGCCCAATGGGAGTTGACGCTGGAGGCTAAATCTCCAGGATCCACTGAGGCTTTTTAGACTGAACCACTAGCTTCCATTGTAACCAACGACACATACCCTTTAACATGCCATAGAGTAGGGATGGGCAAAGTTTTTGTGGCTTGGGCCAGATCACGTTCCCGCAGACGCTGCGGTGAGCCGGAGTGTGTGTGTGTGTGCATGCACGCATGTGCAAACACTATTTCCAGTGCTCCTTCTGGTGCGGAGGAGGCGTGAGTAGCTTCCCATTGGCTGCAGGAGCTTCCTGCAGCTAATGGGAAGCCGGCAAGTGTCACAGAAGGTGGTCTCCGCTCTGCTCCGCGCCAGTTTAGTGCAGCACACAGGAGTGAACCGAGCAGGTGGCAGGGGTCCATGGGCCAGTTAAAAGACCCCCATGGGCTGCTTGTGCCCCATGGGCCTTAGGTTGCTGAGCCCTGCCATAGACGAAAATAGGGGCATGCTATTTTAACATCAAGGATGATGTTAGAAACCCACCCACCCATTCCCCGGACAAACAACATGCTAGTGCTGAAATTTTCACTCCACCTGTAATACCCTCCAACATTTCTCCAATGAAAATAGGGATATCCTATTCAATAATTATAATGATAATATTTTATTTATACCCCACCCATCTGAATGGGTTGCCTCAGCATAACTCCATGTCATCCAACATTTTTACAATGAAAATAGGGGACATTCTACCACACACTCCAAACATTTCTCCGATGAAGTAGGGACGTCCTAAGGAAAAGCGGGACATTCTGGGATCAAATCAGAAACCAGGACAGCTTTTGTAAACCCAGGACTGTCCCTGGTAAATAGGGACACTTGGAGGGTTTGCCTGTATTCATTCACCCCGCCTTCCACTATTTTATTTTGTTTTATTTTAAATCTTGACAGATTTATACTATGAAAACATTGTAGTCCCAAATGCGATGATGTCAACAATTCAAAATATGCCCCGGCTGCTGAGATCTACGAACTGGCAAGTTGTTGACTCCAGACTGCACCTTGGGTGTCCCTTAACCTGACATCTCCAGTCATGCTTTTACAGAGGGCATCGAACTTCACCCCTACCGCCATGCAGTAGTTCCACACATGCACAGAACCGCTTCATTGCTTGACATGGGGTGGCTGACGGGTGCGCCCAATGCTCTGAAAAGCAATACCTTTTCTGAGGGTGTGAGAAAGCCCTCTGAGTGTGGTTATACTCGTGACAGCACCTTCGCTGAATGCACCAATGCCTGTGAAGGAGCCACACGACTGAGAAGAGTGACATCGTCTCCCCCTTTCATCTTCAGTTAGTTGCACATTCTAAATCGATTCTCTTTCTCTACCCTTTCCCTTCTGACCAGGGCCAGTCTGCCCATGAGGCAGAGTGAAGCAGCCCACCTCGGGCTGCAGAATCCTGCGGGACGGTACCTCTGAGGTTGCCCTGGCTGCCCACCACTGCCAGGGTCGTGTGGCAGGGGCAGCTGTAATGGTGGCTTCTGGTGAGATGTCTCTGGAAGCCACCACAGCTGCACGACCCTGATAAGTGAGGCCTTGCCTCAGGCGGCAAAAGGGGACAGGCAGTCCCTGCTTCTAACACTTGCTTCTTAGACCCTGTGTGCTTAACGGCAGCTTTTCTCTGCAGCTTTTCCCATTCTTTTCTCCCCAAGTCAGAACTTCCCTGAAATGTGGGACATCTCCTGAAGTCACTGATTCTTCTTCTTTAAGATTCAGATACCACAGCATCCTTCTTAATAAAGCCTATACAGATGGTCAACTCTGTCCATTTCAGTTTCTGTTTTTCCCATCTGAAGTTCAGTTCTGAAATCATTTCCACATCAGTGTGTAATTTTTAAAAAAATAATAATGAAAAGTTCGTCGTGAAAATTCACCTGCATTTTAGTGCAAAATTCTCCTGATACGCACAGGTTTACATTCAATTTTGCCTAAGGCACACATTATTATTATTGTTGTTGTTGTTGTTGTTGTTGCAAAGCAATTTCCCCTACTATAATGCATTTGTCATGTATGTTTTAGTTTAGACTCTACAATTCTATGATTCTATTATTTTGGTCTGCCATTTTCACTGTTAACTGTGCACACTTTGCTTCAGTATATGTCTATTTGTACCCATTACTTCACTGGAGAACTACACTGCAGAAGTCAGGGGATTTCCAATTTTCAAAGGACAGCTGAGATTCACTTTTCGTATTGTTTCAGAAAGTGCAAATTAGGTAGGTCTGCCTTTGAACGTGAACTAAATCAGATTTCTCCCCCATCTCTACATGGCTGCGAGCCTTTATTATACGCCTGCTGGACGCGAGTGTATTTCTGCAGCCAGACCAAGGCCAGGATCATAAACCAGCAGTCCACAGATGAACAATGTCTGCTGCTTATTTGTTTAGCCAGAATCACACTTCCCTCCCAGAGGAAACCTATGGTGTGAAATGGTTCTAAGTAGTAATATTTTCACTTCCAGACTCTCAGACAAATATTGGATAAAAGCATGTGCTGAATGCTTGGGAAGAAACCATTATCACCCCTACCTCTTTTTTATTATTAAAAAAAAATGCTTGCTTCTCATCACAGACATTGAAGGGCAACGGGGTACACACACAGTCTCCATATTTTCCTCTCATTCTCTCTCTCTCTCTCTCTCTCTCTCTCTCTCTCTCTCCTCCAAAACAAAATAAAATAAAAAATTCTTTCCAGGAGCACCTTAGAGACCAACTAAGTTTGTTCTTGGTATGAGCTTTCGTGTGCATGCACACTTCTTCAGTCACTTCAGAAACAGTCTGCTACACTCATCCCATACCTTCCAACATTGCTCCGATGAAAATAGGGACGTCTTGTTCAATAAAGATAATAATAATAATTTTATTATTTATACCCCACACATCTGACTGGGTTGCCCCAGCCACTCTTGGCAGCTTCCAACATATATAAAAACATGATAAAACATTAAACATTTTAAAATAACTTCCCTATATAGGGCTGCCTTCAGATGGCTCAGAGGTCGGATAACTCCATACCCTCCAGCATCTCTCTGATGAAAATGGGGACCTCCTAAGGAGGAGACTCTTGAGAGACCCATGGACTGCAAAAAGATCAAACTTATCCATCCTTAAAGAAATCAGCCCTGAGTGCTCACTGGAAGGACAGATCCTGAAGTTGAGGCTCCAGTACTTTGGCCACCTCATGAGAAGAGAAGACTCCCTGGAAAAGACCCTGATGTTGGGAAAGATGGAGGGCACAAGGAGAAGGGGACGACAGAGGATGAGATGGTTGGACAGTGTTCTCGAAGCGACTGGCATGAGTTTGGCCAAACTGCGGGAGGCAGTGGAGGATAGGGGTGCCTGGCGTGCTCTGGTCCATGGGGTCACGAAGAGTCGGACACGACTGAACGACTGAACAACAACAAGGAAAAGCAGGACATTTCTGGATCAAATCAGAAACAGGGGTGGCTTCTGTCAATCTGGGACTGTCCCTGAAAAATAAGGACACTTGGAGGGTCTGTCATCCACCTCTTTCAATATCTCTTCCTTCCCTTTGTTCCTGATTTCCACCACTTGCCAGGCAAGTGCTTAAGCCGCCCACTGGGAAAGTGTAATTCAAAGGTGGGGGGAAGTGATTGCCCAACAGAGATGGGCAAGTTTGGAAATGATTCCTTTTTTATGGCTCACATTTTGTCCAAGCTGGAGAAGCATATGGGGCTTGCAGTATTTGCCTCGTAGGAGAAGGGGAAACCTGTCAATTTCAGCTTCTTGTACTTTCTCATTCTCCCACTCTTGAAATTCACTTCTCCATATTTTCACAACAGCTTCCAGATTGTTCAACACAAAGGAAGTCCCCATGAGAATTTAGCAGCCTTTTTGGCACAAATTTCTCCTAATATACACATTCTTGTATGCAGTTTTGCTTATCGTAATGTATTTATTGTATATTATTTTCTTTTGCATAAGCATTCTTACACACACTATCTTTGTACTCATTGCTTGTCTGGAGAATTCTGAGGAATGAGAATTTTGAAACTTCGCAGTGTTTCAGTTCGAACACTGTTTCAGAAAGTGCAAATTATGCAGATATGCCTTTAAATGAAAGCGGACTTAAATTGATTCCCCTCTCCCCATGTTGAGCTGGGTAGTGTGAGCTCCCCCCCCGCCCCATGCCCTTCTGATCCCAGGAGAAGGAGCTGCAGAGCAACTCTGCCTTGAGGTCATCTCACTTTAAAAGCCTGCATGTGTAACGAAGATTTTATATTTTCTGTCTTTCTCTTTTTTCAGCCAACCTGCAAAAGAGGTCATGTACAAACAACTCTTTCAGAACTAGGCTGCTCCCCCCATTAACTTGAGCACCGAATTAATTCAGACTGCTAAAGGCCGGCACTTTCTCAGCTAAGGGCACCCCTCTGTCCTTTGCTGGCTCCCGCTGTGTCAAACAACCACTGCTGTGATCCCTAACATCCAAACACAGCCAGAGGTGTCCTAATATGCTTGGATCGAACAAGGATTTAGAGTGAGGACTAATCCCAGCACTATTTCACACAGCCCAAAATGCCTCTAAGAAGCCAGAGTCCAACGATGGGTTGCAAAAGAGATCTGTGAACAGAGGGACGAAGGTCTTTGACTAGTACGGCTCCATGGGGCGCTGGAAATGGGGATTGTTAACCCTGCTCCAACAGGCACCATCTGGCAAGATTATAGTAATCAGTGAAGAACTTTTAGACTAATTTTGGGTGAGTTCAAAGCAAAAGAGGAGGGTGAAACTTGCTCTACCCTTCTGCAACATTGAAGTGTGGTGAATTTGGAGGGCAGGGGCAAAAACCTATCGGTGCTTTCTCTGGGCTAGTGGCCAAGATATTGTCTTTCTCAGAATTCCCTGGAATGACTGGGGTCCCTATTGTAGTGTCATGGGCAGCAGGGTGCTATCAGACCATGGTGTCCATTAAGATCCCTTCTCCCTCTTTTTAAAATAAAATAAAATATGAAGGTGTTTCTTTTGGCTTTTCTGTTGCTTAAGGGACTGTCGCTTTTGATGTGAGGGGTGTTATGTATTCAGTGGTCTGTGTTTGCCTGAGCTTGAGTCTGGACTAAGGATTCTGAGCTCCTGTGTTCTGATTCGATACATGATATCCAATCACAGAACATTTCAGGATTTGGGCCTCTGCCATTGGCCCTTAAACTCTGAGTCATGATTCGCAGCTTGGAAGTTTAGACAGCCAATCACGTTGGGAGTGGGAGTGGCCCAGGCCTTCAGAAATGTATATAAGCAGTTGCTTTGCCCCTGTTATCCAGTTATGTAAAGGATCTTACTGTAATCACTGTGTCTTGCCTCATGGGAACCCAACTACACTTCAAGGGGTGTGTGTGAGTGTTGCCTGTTTCCTTTGTTTGCAGGAAACCTCTTCTTTTCACAGAGCTATGGTTCCCTGGAAAGCAGTGTTGACTATTCAACCATTCTGAAAATTGTAGCTCTGTGGGCAGAATAGAGGTTTCCCAGCAACTCTCAGCCCCCTTAACAAACTACACTTCCCAGGATACTTTGGGGGAAGAAGCCATGGCTATTTCAAGGGTTATGTCACTGCTTCAAAATGGGCAGTGCAGATAAACCCTAACTTGCTTTCTAAGGGGTGTAGTCACGTTGAACTTTAGCTGAATCGGGGCCATTGTCTCTGATCGCAGACATTGCCACTTCTGCTGTTTATTGATTCATTTATTTTTTTTCAAGCCCAGCATTTGCTGTATGTCCAAGGCAATTTACTAAAACAATTAAATTAGTTCATCCAGAGTGATTTCTTATTGTGAGCTGGAGTGCTCTTTGGAATGTCAATGGCTCACAAATTACATTTCTACATGGTTAGCATGTCAAACACACACCAAGACGGGGGGAGGGGGGAGATGAGAGAAAAGAATAACTTTTCTAGCTAGAACTTGGTGGTACTGGAGGACTGAAACACGATGCATTCAATTTCCTGTGAAATTCAGCACAGTGTTAAGAGCTGCTGTATCTTGCAATATAATCCTCCATGCCTCCACCCACTCAGTTCATAGAATCATAGAGTTGGAAAAGACCACAAGGGCCATCCAGTCCAACCCCCTGCCAAGCAGGAAACACCATCAAAGCATTCCTGACAGATGGCTGTCAAGCCTCTGCTTAAAGACCTCCAAAGAAGGAGACTCCACCACACTCCTTGGTAGCAAATTCCACTGGGACCTACAGCCAAGTAGGTGTGTAGATGTGTGTGTTGTTTTGTTTTAATCATAGGAATGTAGAGTTGGAAGGGACCACAACTCTCATCTAGTCCAACCTTCTGCAAACCAGGAATCCTTCACCCAATGTGGGGCTTAAGCCCACGACCCTGAGGTTAAGAGTCTCCTGCTCTACCAACTAAGCTATCCCAGGAGAACAATAGCAGCCTTAGAGACTGCTGGAAGACCCTGGTTCAAATCCTGTCTCTGCCTTATGCAAGTTACCAGCCCTCTGCAGGCAGCTGATTTGAACCCATAGTGGGGAAATCTAGATCTTGCTGGTTTACCCTGTTCCCTTCCCGCAGGCTTTGCCATGTAGGGGTCTTTGTGTAGGGGTCTGAACCTACGAGGGCTGAACCTTGTGAACGGGGCATATAAGTGGGTTTAGCTTGGAGAATCCTGATCTGCCAAGCATTGAAGTTTGATCGACCATCTGCACAGGATTCTTGTCTGTCAGCCTCGGTCCCCCAACCCAGCTGCAATGAGGGTTATGCAAACAAATAAAAATTAAGGCCACGTTCCGCTACGATATTTAAACAGTTATGGCTTCCTCCAATGAATTTTGGAAAGTGTAGTTTGTTAAGGCGGTTGAGAGTTGTTAGGAGACCCCCTGCTCCACCCAGAGAGCTACAATTTCCAGAGTGGTTTAACAGTTAACTCAGCTTCCCAGGAAACTCTGGGAATTAGCTCTGTGAGGTGAATAGGGGTCTCTTAACAACTTGCAGAACTGAACTGAATTTCTGCCCCATCCCCAGGGAGAGGAAAAGGAGGTGTGATCACTGCCCTCCACAATCTCCACCCAAGATCATTTTCTCTGGTTCAGTCATTTTGCGGAACCCTCCACCGTATGCACTTTGCATGTCTAATATATATTTGCATCTTTTCCCCTTCTTGGGAGGTTAAGCTGGGACAGCACTTCAAAGCATATGTATCGATCGAGGCCCTTCTCCATAATTTAAGAAAGTCTATCTTGGTTAATGTACCACCACCATGCAACCCGCTGAATTATTCAGCAGCAGCTTAAACTCTGGCAACCGCAGATGGGTCTGGACTTTCCACTGTGATTTCCCAGACATGAGGAAATGGGAGATGGGCATTTCCCTCAAAACTCAGACTCGGCTGTAAGATGATGACAGTTTATTAAATGTCTTTCCTGCCCTTTCTCACAAAGGAGCCCAGTGTGGAAAACAGCAAAGGTATGCAAATTTAAAAAAAACAAAGAGCACGTTTAAAAGAATATTTTGAAATGGTTGGTACAATTTGCATCAAAAGACAGCACATATCACCATAGTAGGGAAGAGTGTGAGCAGGTGACCAAGGTTTCTGCTCAGTCTGCTTTCCAAGTGATAAGTGTTGATGGGTGTCTTTAAGGCCCCTCCTGCTCTCCCTTCTTATTTTTATGGACCAAGTTTCCCTTCCAAAAGAGAGCCCCTGTGAATTGCACCATTTTCTGTGAAGCGGGACACATGGGTGAGTCTAGGATGGGACACCCGGATTGTAGCAGGAAAGAGCAGACCTCCAAGGCTGTGTGATGAATACCCAGAGGAGGTACATCAATGAAATTCCTTGCCCGTGTCCTGTTTTAGTTCTAAAATCTATACCCCCACCTTCCAGCCAAGAAACAGAGGTTCTGACAGAAATGTCCTGGAGAGGCTGGTCAGACCAGGATGAAGGGTGGGAGGAGATCAAGGAGTCAGAGGCTGTTGACCCCAGGGAGGGACCCAGCAGGCTGGGATGGACCACGTTGGGGCCCCATGGGATACCAGACTTGTCTGGGAAGGACATGGCAGGTGGAGAGTCTGATCCTGGGAAGGTCGACCCATGACGGCCCCACCCGAAGCCCCTGCTGTGGGTTGGCTGAGCCCTCCTCATCCACCTGCTTCTACTGGCAAAACTCCACCTTCTGCTGGTGAGCCACCACATGCAGAAGAGATGCTTGGTGACAAGACTAGATCCAAGTTGGCACATGGAGACACCCGCGCTGGTATGAGCAGAAGGAGTTCCCATCGGCGTACCCAGTCCAAAGATGCAACCCATTTGCCATACTGCTTTATTTGTTTGTCTGCTTGCGTCATTTATGTCCTACCTTTCACCCCTCCAAGGATCTCAAGGTGGCTAATGTGGTTGACCCCTTCCTCATTTAATCCCCACAACAACCCTGTGAAGCTGAGAGTCCACGATTGGCCAAAGGTCACCCATTGACCTTCATGACCAAGTATTGTTTCAAACTCTGGTGTCCCAGGTCCTATTCCAAAACACTGGTCCCTTGGTTCTCAAACACATTGGCACTCAAAGAACTTGGAACACAAACACTGCAAAACTAGGTAAGTGTTGCGTTTTGCAAACTTTTTTTGGAAGCCGAATGTGGTCCGTTTTGAGTGTTATGCTTCTGATTTGAGTGCCACACTTCCGTTTTGAGTGTTACACTGATGTCTGTCTGTTTTTGTTATTTAATTTATGTTTTTTGTTTTTGCAGCTCTTTTTGTTTTTGTTTTTGTGACTGTGTGGAACCCAGTTCAGCTACTGGTTGATTGATTGTGTGACTGCAGTACATTGTTTATTGCTTTCATTTTATGGATCAATGGTTTTGTTAGATAGTAAAATTCATGTTAAATTGCTGTTTTATGGGTTGTTTGTAAAAGTCTGGAATGGATTAATCTACTTTGCATAACTTTCTATGGGAAAGCACGCCTTGGTTTTAGAACGCTTTGGTTTTGGAACGGATTAAGTTTGAGAACCAAGATACCACTGTACTCTAACCACGAGAGGAAGGCACATTTGGCAAATTATCACCATGATCAACTCCCTCACCTATGTCTCCAATGTGGAAGGATGTGTGGATCCAGAATTGGCCTCCACAGTCACTTACGGACACACCGTCAAGACCATATGGATGACAATCTTACACAGCTACGAGTGATCACCAAAGAAGAAAGAAGAAGAAGAATCCCAGTACTCTAACCATTATATCACAGTGGCTCTCAATAAAACCAGTAAGCATGTCAACTGCTTATTTTGAATCAACTTCTTTGTTTGCTTAGCCATGTCTAATTCCTGGTGCACCACACTGAGTTGAGCTTTTCGCATAAAATATCTTCCAATTGGAGTTTTTCACTAGAGGGAACCAGGACATAAATATAAACAGAAGATTTATATGAAATTTGTTTTCAAGTAGCCTGCAGTTACCTGCTGCTGTTAGTTTGCTTTGGAAGTGGTTCTTAGTTTGGACTGCATTTCAGTACATGCAGGCTCACCATCAGCAGAAACAACTGCCAAGTATGTAAATCACAACACTCTCACTAGTGACATCGCTGCATCAGGTATTTCCTTAACCCATTCTCAATCACTGCCACTACTAGAGATCCAGGGGAAATGTGCGACATGATAACATCGTGGTATATCACAGCGGTGTTCACATGTTACATTCAACGAAGGTAGTTGAGCTTCACACTCGTAGCATGTGTGGCAGAGCTGTAGATGTGAGATGTGAGAATGGCCCAGTCACTGCATACACACATGCTGGGCTAGTGTGTCTTATGTGTTGGATCGCTACCCAAGTCTGATAAGGATATATTTAGGGGGGTTATCTAATCCACTCTTCAACACAGAGGTGAAACGCCCATCTCTCCTCCTTCCTGTATAGTTCCCAAGGAACGAGCTCGTGTAAGAAGACACACCCTACAATTACGCAGCGTGGGGTTGAGCTACTATAGAGCAGCCGTGCTTCAGCTGGGGGAGGGAAAGCTTTTGCGTGGCTGCCATTGTGGCTGTTGGCACGGTGAGCTTCCTTTAAAAAGCTTGTTCTGAAGCTATTATCTGAACAGTCTGCCCGTCGAGCGATGAATCATCCCTTGCACATATATAAAGGTCATTATAATCATAGGACAAATCGGCGCGAAGGTACATAAATTTGCCTTTATCATTCCCGCCTTTGCCTGGGAATATCTGGGTGTAAGGCAACATAACCTAAAAGGCTAGCCATCCTTGGGCAACCATCAGTCGCTGAAGTTAAAGGGGGGGATATTCCAGCTGTGTAGGCTACAGACTAGTCCTCCAATCTAAGCTAGACCACATACTGGAAGTAAAGGTTCATGTGATGGAATGCACCTATATAGTGGTATCTTGGCTCTCAAACTTAATCCGTTCCGGAAGTCCGTTCCAAAACAAAAGCGTTCCAGAACCAAGCTGCACTTTCCCATAGAAAGTAATGCAAAACGGATTAATCTGATCCAGACTTTTAAAAACAACCCTTAAAACAGCAACTTAACATGAATTTTACTATCTAACGAGACCATTGATCCATAAAATGAAAGCAATAAACAATGTACTGCAGTCACACACACAATCAATCAATCAATAGCTGAACTGGGTTCCACACAGTCTGACACAAAAGAGCCGCAAAAACAATACAATATAAATAGCAAAAACAGACAGACCTTAGCGTAACACTCAAAACGGAAGTGTGGCACTCAAATCGGAAGTGTAAAACTCAAAACGGCAGTGTGGCTCTCAAATTGGAAGTGTAACACTCAAAATGGAGCACATTTGGCTTCCGACGGATGTATAGCTGTGCATTTACTAATGGTAATAGTTTATGGGTTGCCTCTGGCTTTTAAGAGAACAAGAATGTCACTTCCCCTCCACCACCCACCCCACCTTTAACTCCCAAGTTACTCAACATACTATACACAATATATGACAGAGCAATTTGGTGCAAAGATCAAATGAACAATCCTCTCCGATGAGCTCATTTACTGTCTCAAGGCATCTCCCCTTGTGTGCCATCAAAAAGGCAATGTCAATAAAACGCAGCTCCCGTGACACCAAATCATCTCTGCCATTGTCTTGGCCTGCTTCCCTATACTCAGCAACTCTCATGAGGAAGCCTGCTTTGGTCAGGGTCTATCAGTAAATAGTTCAAATCAAATCCATTATGCAAATCTTATTAAAGCTAAGTTTGTTCAAAGCAATGTATTGGATCATTCATAATTTCAACTGCACTCTTTTTTTGGGGGGGGGAATAGAGTCCTTTGTAGCCTTTGCAACCAGTTTACAGCAAGCCTATGATCGTTGTTCATAGGAAGCTACCTTATTGTGGGTCAAACTATTTGTCCTTCTAGCCCAGGGGTCAGCAAACTTTTTCAGCAGGGGGCTGGTCCACCGTCCCTCAGACAATGTGGTGGGCCAGACCATTTTTTTTTGGGGGGGGAATTCCTATGCCCACAAATAACCCAGAACATTTTAAATAAAAGAATTCCTATGTAAAAACACCCGCCCCACAAATAACCCAGAGATGCATTTTAAATAAAAGCACACATTCTACTCATGTAAAAACACGCTGATTCCCAGACCATCCACGGGCCAGATTTAGAAGGCAATTGGGCCAGATCCAGCCCCCCGGGTCTTAGTTTGCCTACCCATGTTCTAACCCATTGAGTGCTGGGGCAGAAAGCAGGAAGCCCAATGGTAGACGAAGCCAGAGCTGCCAGAGCTGCCACCACTGCTTCCATCCCATAATTTTTCTACTCTGACTACCAACAGCTCTTTGGGATCACAGGCAGAGAACGGTCATTCCCATCCCCTGTCCCGTCCCCTGTTTCCAGATGAAGAACTCGAGTTCAGGTTTCAGTTTTTGCGAAAGTCTTTGAGGGATCCATCTGAGTAGCACCTGGACAAGGCAAGGGCTGAAGGCACTGGAGGTGAATTACAGGGCTAAGTCTGAGCTGAGATCTTGATCCGACAATTGACA
Source organism: Lacerta viridis (assembly GCA_900245905.1). NCBI lineage: Eukaryota > Metazoa > Chordata > Lepidosauria > Squamata > Lacertidae > Lacerta > Lacerta viridis. Next base: position 141,899 of record OFHU01000045.1, read on the forward strand.
CACACCCTATCGCTTCCTTTTGAAGAGCAGGGTGGGCACAAGACAAAGCACAGCCAATGACAAGAGAAGAAGAAGAGGAGGAGGAGGAGGAGTTTGGATTTGATATCCCGCTTTATCACTAAGAGGCAACCCCTGTCCTCTGTCAACCTACTTGGAGCCTCCCTGGGATCCACCTCCTGACTCCCTGAAGCACTGGTCCCCTCCTCCAGCTCACACATTTCCTGATTTCACCTCTATCATCCCACTAGGACCCTCTCCCTGATCTCCTCCTACTGCTCCTTGGGATCTGACTGTCCTCTCCACATGAGCATAGCTAGAGGGGTAGCGGGTGAGTGCTCTGCCTGAATCAAGTAAATAAACAAAATACTCAACTGAAAGTAGAACTAATCAGAATATTTGAAATCAAAATGCTCGCTGAGGTCACTTGGATGATGTTGCGTCGCGTTCTAGCAGCGCAACTGGCAATCCAGCTGATCGATAGGCGTGGCTTCCACAAACTGACCAATCGCAAGGTAGCTCGGTCTGGCCCCCCTCCAACATAAATCCTGGCTATGCCCCATACCCGTCCATGACAATGACACAGAAAGAATCCAGAATCTTCTGCATGCAAAACAGATTTGTAGAATCCATGCTGTTCTGTTTTGGTTGCAATGGTTTTACGAGGCTTTCCCCCACCCCCATAATCACAACTTTTAAGCTTGCTTTTAGAACTATTTAATTATAATGTTGTAACCCCCAGGGGCGTAGCAAGGGGGGCGTAGGGGGCGGAGCACCCCAGGTTCCATCATGGAGGGGGTGACAAATTATCAAGGAACAATTACTGCCCTACTAGGGCGGTTCATAAAAAAACTTTTTTTAAAAAAAATGCCTGCTCCAAAGGTCTTATCTTACTATACTAGGGATTATATAGCTATATATGAAATTTCATGCATATCGGTTAATATCTTGACCCTCCTCCACCAAAATAGCTGTTTACTTGGCTGTTTTCCTATGTCGTGAAGGCTGAAATTTCAGTTCAGTGGAGCACTTACTGTTCCCAACCCTAACCCTGTGGAAAGCCATCTAATTAGACTTTAATTTGATTTTGAGATGTTTTTAGGAGGTAATTTAATTATTGTTTGATTTTATACCAATGTTATGTATCTGATGTTAGCCACCCTGAGCCCGACTTTGGCCGGGGAGGGTGGGATATAAATAAAAGTTTTTTATTATTATTACTTGTTATTATTCCTTTGTAAAAAAGAAGAAGAAGAAATAACGTAAAACCATTTTTGCAGGGGAGGAAATCAGTGGGGGGTGACAAGAAATTCTCCACACCAGGTACCACCTGACCTTCCTACGCCTCTGATAACCCCCACCCCCAGGACCTTGTGGAGAAAAGTGGTTAATAAATCTTATGGATAAATAGATGTTCCACTACTGAGCTACTGTCCCTGTTGCATAGTAAGATGAAGAGGCAATGCCTTGATTGGTTGATTGGTGCCCAATAAGGCCACGACTCGGGGTCGGATTCAGACTCCGACATCTGTCGTCCACATTGGATTCAGACACAGACTCTGTCATTTTAGGTCTCGATAATAAATCAAAACTAATTCCTTATAAAGAAAACGTGTTAAGGACTAGCAGAGGAGATAATAGCCTGTGTTAAAAGAAGACCAGCTGTGCCTAGTTACATATTCTCCATTCTACTATAATAGGAAGGGAATTTGTGGGAAACTGCTGCGTTGCAGCTGTTAGGGCTGGAGGTTTTCTCAGCACTGTAAAAAGGACGAAGTATGTCCTGTCCATTTGTTACCGATAACAAGGTCCTCAACATGTCCTCCCACCTACTCAGTTTTCTTCTCACATCAATCATCGGCCACCTACTCAGAGTGTTTCATGGATGAGGGAGGATTTGCATCTGAGTCTCCCAAATCAGACCACTGCACCACACTGATTCACTTTTTAACACACTGCTTTTGAATGATTTGCAGGGAGCTGCAAGCAGTGGCATAGTGTGGATTGCTGTTGCCCGGGGCTAGCAAGTTGCCACTGGAGCACCTCCCCACCTGAACCAAGCATGGCCCTGCTGCACCACCTGCCTGCCCATGCAGGGGGGAACCCAGCCGGCCAATGTGGTCCTTGGCGGGTGAATCCCCCCCGCCACACCCAAGGAGAGGAGTGCCAGGCCGGGCGGCATTGGGGTCGCCCCTTGCCCACCTCCCTCCATGCATGCCCAGACTGCTCTGCCACCTTTGCAGGGGTGGTACAGGGATCCCTGTGAAAGCTGGCGCCTGGGGGGGGGCACTTGATTGCACCCCCTCAGAATTTTGCACCCAGGGCCATGACTCCCCCCCCAGTCGCCCCACGCTACGCCACTGGCCACATGGAAATTTGGAAGGGCAGAGCATAAATGACCAAATGCAAATTCACATCTGGGAGACCCCAAGTGATCGTTTCTTCCATGTCCCCCTCCACCTGCACATTATTAATCCGTTAGCTAATTAACACCTTGCTTAACTGCCGAAGCAGCTTCCAGATTGTGCATGCACACACAGCTGCTTCCCAGTTGTACTTACGACATCTATAAGCTGTGCAATGGACAATCCAAAGCGCACAATGACCACGTCCGAAATATTGGCCACCGGCCGGGACCACTTGTTGTACCCAGAGAAGAGTTTCTTCAGGAGGCGTTCCTCTGCGTGGGCTCGAGTTTCAACGTGGCTGAATGCTGCAGAGAGAGCAGAAGATGTGTGTGCATGTGTAACTAAATCATTTATTCAAAAAAATGGGATAAGTCTAAGAGATATTTACAGAATAATAACAGCGGTACAATATCTATGGCAGCGTTTGAATGACCCATGTCTAAACAAACTGTTTAGAAACAAGCAAAAAGTTACAAATTGTTGTAAGAAAGTATTAGAAATTACAGAAAGAGTAAGGTAATAGTGATAAGTACATTCATCACCAGAAAGGTTATATGCATCCAGAAAGAATATTCTATGTTAGTTAAAAGATAGGAAAAAAGAGATTGCATAAATTTAATTTAAATTTAATTTATGTAAACATATGTAAGATTATTAAGGGATGCGGGTGGCACTGTGGGTTAAACCACAGAGCCTAGGGCTTGCCAGGCCCATGCGGGTGGCACTGTGGGTTAAACCACAGAGCCTAGGGCTTGCCAATCAGAAGGTCGGCGGTTCGAATCCCCGCGATGGGGTGAGCTCCCGTTGCTCGGTCCCTGCTCCTGCCAACCTAGCAGTTCAAAAGCACGTCAAAGTGCAAGTAGATAAATAGGTACCGCTCCGGTGGGAAGGTAAACGGCGTTTCCATGCGCTGCTCTGGTTTCGCCAGAAGCGGCTTAGTCATGCTGGCCACATGACCCGGAAGCTGTACACCGGCTCCCTCGGCCAGTAAATGAGATGAGCGCCGCAACCCCAGAGTCATCCGTGACGGGACCTAATGGTCAGGGGTCCCTTTACCTTTATGTAAGATTATTAGTACACGATTGTTTTCATCTTGGTATATTGTGCACGTTACCTATGGATTTCAATAAAATGGGGGGGGCGACAAAAAAAGTGTACCTAAAGTTATAAAGCTAGTTAAAGCTATGGTTTTCCCAGTAGTAATGTATGGAAGTGAGAACTGGACCATAAAGTAGACTGATTGCCGAAGAATTGATGCTTTTGAATTATGGTGCTGGAGGAGACTCTTGAGAGTCCCATGGACTGCAAGAAGATCAAACCTATCCATTCTTAAGGAAATCAGGCCCTGAGTGCTCACTGGAAGGACAGATCCTGAAGCTGAGGCTCCAATACTTTGGCCACCTCATGAGAAGAGAAGACTCCCTGGAAAAGACCCTGATGTTGGAAAAGATAAGGGGATGACAAAGACAGATGGTTGGACAGTGTCTCGAAGCTACCAACATGAGTCTGACCTTTAAACTGCCCCCCCCCAAAAGAAGAAGAAGAAGAAGAAGCTAAGAAGAAGAAGATAAGAAGAAGAAGAAGAAGAGTTTGGATTTGATATCCCGCTTTTCACTACCCGAAGGAGTCTCAAAGCGGCTAACATTCTCCTTTCCCTTCCTCCCCCACAACAAACACTCTGTGAGGTGAGTGGGGCTGAGAGACTTCAAAGAAGTGTGACTAGCCCAAGGTCACCCAGCAGCTGCATGTGGAGGAGAGGAGACGCGAACCCGGTTCACCAGATTAAGAGTCTACCACTATTAACCACTACACCACACTGGCTCTCAGTGGAAGATAGGAGTGCCTGGCGTGCTCTGGTCCATGGGGTCGCGAAGAGTCGGACACGACTAAACAACAACAAAAAAGTTATAAAATGAATAAGGGAAAGCATAAGTTTCTCTAAACTACTTTGTGCACGCTCAGCTGACTCTCCTGCCCTGGAGCTCAGTGCGATATACAGACCTTATTAGACAGACAACAACCCTGGGAGGGGCAAGATGAAAATGGCAGCCGCCCCATCCTCTTGTCTGCTACAGCCTGCTTGTCTTGTATGCTGGGCTGTGAAACTCAACTTGACCATGAGCTCTTGGCTGGCTCACAGGTGTAGTTGAATGTGTGAACGGGCTCCACGGTAAAGCACCACATGGGAATTTTCTCTGTATTGTGGCAGCTCCATTCATTCAAATGTCTTGATGCTGCAGATGCCATGGGATGAATGGATGTGGTACAGAGTCAGGGATGTGTTGGGGAATGCCTTCTTCACAAATGTCAGTACCAATGGACCTGATCCACAGCACACGTGGATCCTTCGAATTTCACATCTCTGGGTTTTGCCCTGCATTTCTCAGCTCAAAAGAATACTGTGAAATGCTTTTTAAAATGCATGTTTTAGAATAAAATGCCTGGCTTTGAGAGCAAATACATTCAGAAATGCATATTTTGTGAGGGAAATGTAATCAGAAATACCACATGAATAGGAATTTGTGTGTGTTTCTTTTTAAAAACCACCACATGAATGCATGTGAAATTGATGTAGATCAGGAAAAGGCTGGTCCACCCATCCCTAGGCAGAAGTTATTTATCTGAGGATGTTTCTAGAAGAGTTCATTCGCCCAGGCAAACCAATGCTTGATCATGTATGCTCACCACTCATTGACTGTATCACCGGGTATTGACTTGCATGTGTGAACCTGTCCTTCATTGGAGGGCTGTGCACCAAATTATGCCAAGGCCTGAATTGGGTCGATTTTGGGGATCTGGGCATCATTCGAGTCAGACAGAGGCAGTCCCAGGTTACTGCTGACAGGTCTCATGACCCAGAGTGATATGGGGCTGTCGGGGGGTGGGGGACGAGACAGGCAGGAGGAAAATGGTGGAAGGGCTGAGAGGAGAATGGACCTACCTCACCAGGTATGTCTTCTTGGGGAAACATTGGAGTGGGGAGGTGGAAGACTTTGGGTGCCGGGTGTGGGCTTTCAGGCTTGGATGTGGGGTGTGGACTTTCTTGCCTGACCTGTCCTCCCAATGCCCTGCCCCCCCCCCCGAAGCAGCACCACACAGAATAGCATCCTCCCCATAGCAGCTAATAATTGGAGGATTCTACTTTGCAAGGTGCTGGTTGCTGCTCCTTCCCAAGGCACCTCCACCTTCTACTCCTAATGTTTAATTTGGGTTCCACCTCCGAATTGATCTGGGGCTGGGTATGGGGTAGAGTGGGTGAACCCCAGGTTGGGTTGGCCAGATCAGGACCACAGGGATGATCTGGGGAGAGGGCTTGTTCACAGCCCTAGGGTTTAGGGCAGAGTCCAGTCACACGCCTCAAAAAAGATGATACATTTATCCGAGTGCTTCTGGTTATACAGTAAATGGTGATTCAGGCGTTCACAAATAGTAAGTGGTACAGCTCTTCCCATGAAGGACTGTACCACCTCAAGTTCCAGAGTGGAGGAATGTTTGAATGCTCTGCCACTACAAAAGCATTCTCTGCATGAGGAAAGCTAGCAGGTTGGCGTGGTGGTGGAGCTATGCTGAAACCCTTCTTCCTGACCTGCTCGCTCTCCACAGGCAGGGAATGTTTCCCTGTATGGAAGCTTCAAAGGTGGGATCCCACATCTGAGCCAGCAATCAGAAAGGGCTATGATCCAACACCAGAAACAAAATCATCTTAACTGCCAGGTGCCATCACATGGCCAACACTGGCAGACAAACAACCGCCTACAGCACTCTGGACAGATCCAGGGACTAATAGATGCCAAAAGCAAGCTTGAGAACTGGTGACTAGTTCACACAGCTTGTGAGTAGTCACAGAATCAGAATTGTAGAGTTGAGAGGGACCCTGAGGATCATCTAGTCCAACCCCCTGCAATGCAGGAATATGCAGCTGTCCCATGCGGGCATCGAACTTCCAACCTTGGCATCATCAACACCATGCTTTCACCTGCTGAGCTATAAGTACTGAAGGCAAACATGTCTAGATTCACCTCCCTTTTATGAATACACACATACAATGGTTGTTTCATGTTTTATGTTCTGTACCCTTTCCTGGTATCTGTCTCGATGCAGGGTGAGTTATAACTATTTTTTAATAAATGGAATAAATTTTAGCGGAAAGCCAGTTGTGAATCACAACATCCTTGACTATTAAAGTCTTTCAAGGAAGTGGTAAGTTGCGCTCCAGGTATGTGCCAGATTTGCTTATCCTGAACAAAATTACTAGGAAGCAAGCCGCATTGAACTCTCTGGAACATTTGCTATTTGTAATGTTCTGGCTGTTACAAACAGCTAAGAAATAATGGGAAGAGAAGTGGAGGAAAGGCAGGGACAGAGACCAGCAGGGTGTGTGTGTGTTGCCTTTTGTTCCAGTGTGTCCATTTTGCTACGTATCCAGGAAAGTTTCCCTTTGCCTATCAGGTGGAAAAGTAGATGTTGTGTTTTACATGTAAGTAAACGTGTAAGAGTAGGCTGTAAAAAGGCTCCCAGGTTTTTCTTTATGACCATAGGGAATTCCTTTTCTCCCAGTTTCAGTTCCCCATTGGTAAAATAGTCTAGCTAGCCTACCTCACAAGATTGTTTTTCTTTGTTTGCTTTGGTGGGGACAAATACACGCAAGTGAGCATTTTGCAAATGTAAACATGCCTCATAAATGATAAATATTCATAGGAAAATTAACCAATTTAGGATAGGGGGCAGGGACAAGGTTTCCAAGAATTCGGATAACAAATCTTGGAAATGTAAAGAAAAAGAAGGGACCTTTTACCACATGTGGTGGACGTGCCCCAAGGTAAAAGACTTCTGGGGAAAGATTTATCATGAAATGAAAAAAGTGTTGAAAGACACTTTTATTAAGAAACCAGAAGCCTTTTTACTGGGAATGGTAGGAGAGCAAATCCCAAAAAAGACTTAACATTCTTTCTCATATCCCACAACTGCTGCAAGGCTACTACTTGCTAAGAACTGGAAAAGCCAAGAACTACCACAATAGACGAATGGCAAATGAAGATGATGGACTCTATGGAACTTGCCGAACTGACTGGGAGACTCCGCGATCAAGGAGGAATATTGGAAGAAATTTAAAATTTATTTGAAAAAGTATTGTAATATTTAGAATTGCCTAAGGAATTAGTTATAGGTTTTTCACAATATTTTTAGGAAATAGGTCAAGTATAGATTTGTTAGAAGAAAATATTGGATAAGATGTTAGCCCCTAGTAACTGCCAAAGAAAATTAGGAAATGAAATTCAGATGGGGGGGGGTTGGGGGAAGTCATTTAAGGTGAAATTATGTGATTGTAAGAACTATATATTGTTTTATTTTTTCTCATTTTTGTTTTCCTTTTTTTCTAAGTGTCTGTTTTTTATGTGTGTTTGTGTTATCTTTTTGTATCTTACAAAATGATTTTTTTTTTTTAAGGTTTCCAAGAATTCCTTTGATTTGGCCACTCTCCCCCAGTTCTTCTCCCCGAGCATTTATATCTGAATCAGATAATCAGCTCTCTTGGGTGAGATTTAAGTTAAGGCCGAGGCCATCACTAGCTTGAAAAGTTTAAGGCTGCTGCAGAACCATTAAGGGAACTCTCTGAAGTGCATCTTGGTTTGTTTTGGGAAGCGAGCAAACAAATGAATAGAATCCAGTTTGGCTCAGAAACTGCCAAGGGGAAAAAAAAAGCTTTTGCAATCTTTACAGCCACCTTCCCAAGGCAAGGATGCAGTGGAGGGGGGAAGCCAAGATGTTTGGCACAGAGAGCCACTAAACCACTTCCATTTGCATGGGGAAAGTGAACTCCTTAAAGCCAATAAAACTACTCCAGAGTAAGTAAGCAGGCAGCGGATTGCACAGCCACCGTTTCCACTAGCGCTCTCAGCAAAGCTTTTCATGCTTTAGCCTGTCCTGGATTATATTATATTTTCTTTTTTCTTTCTTTTTGAAGTGGAATGGGAAGGCTATATCTGGGGGATAATAAGACGGAGGGAAGGGAGGAAAAGAGAAACCAGACAATTAAAAAAGGGAATGACTTTTCACAAAAACCAGACTTTGCAGCTAGGAGTGTAAATCAAATGATGTATTTAGCAAGCAATGTGTTTACTATTTAGATGCTAGGTGGTATGTTTCTTCTTCTATTTTGTTTATTTAATTTATTGCAACCTGCCTTTTGGGGATACCTCCCCACCCCAAGGTGTCTAACGAACTTGCCACTCCTTCTAGTGCTTTTCTGAATGTATTGAGATTGTTATTATGGTGCAAACAATCTTTTCAACAGTCGTGCAAAAGTAGGACAGTATCCCTGCCACAAACATATTGCAGACTGGAGGGAAAGTTGAGGCAAAAGGCTACAATAGAGGCATTTGTTGTTGTTTATTGTTCCTAGTAAGTTCCTTGCTGAGTTAAGACTTCTCAGTTTATTCTCTAAGGTGGGGTTTTGAGGACCCTGCTCACACAGGCAAGGGCTCTGTCCTGCCTTCATGGCATCCTCTCTGACATCTAAACCCCGATACCTACTCCCAAAGTCACAGCAGCTGGCTGTGGTTGTTTAGCAGCAAGCCAATGCGCTCTGCACATGCTCCTGGGAGCCCATTCTTCAGCCATTCATCAGGTACCAAGTAAATAAATAAATGAAAACATTCCAAAGCAGCAGTGATTGAAAAGGCTGAACACTCTGTAATGCTCCCCAGACAGAGGGGCAAGTTAGCTCTCATCTACCCCCTTCAAATTCAGAGGGACCTGAAAAGGGACAATATCAGCCGCTTCCAAATCTTGCTTTGCATGTGTCTCTCTTCACCTAGAGCTTGACTGAAGCCCAGGCATCCTAGATCTCTGTTTCAACATGTGGTGTAAACCTCAAAGGAGTGCCGGTGTGTGCTGGCGAGGTGTAGTAGCTCCCTGGTTGTTTTTTGGACTACAAATCCCATCAATGCTGAGCATTGGGGCTGGTGGGAGTTAAGTCCAGGGAAAGGAGCAGACGTCCTCTGTACGCTGAAGGTCCTATGTTCAGTCTCTGACACCTGCGGTTAAAGGGAGCAGGTAGGAAGTGATGGGAGAGGCTCCTCTCTGCCTCCATCCTGGAAAGATGGTGCCGTTCAGCCCTATATTGGGTTGATGGGCAAACCACTTGAGCTGAGATCAGGCAGTAGAAGGGGGAATGAATCTCTCTGTCCCACAACTTCTGCCTGCCTGCTTTCTTCCTTACAACCGGTCCGAGAGGGTGACACTGGCTCCTCGGTCTCAGTGTTAGAATCATGGGGTTTTAGAGTTGGAAGGGACCACAACAATAATCTAGTCTGATCTCCTGCAATGCAGGAATATTTTTGCCCAATGTGGGGCTCAGACCCACAACCCTGTGATTAAGAGTCTCATGCTTTTGCTGACTGAGCTGTCCTCTCTTCTTTATGCAGAAGCTCCCAGATTCAACCCCCAACATCTCCTGGTAGGGCAAGGAACTATTCCTTGCCTGAAACATTGGAGAGTCACGGAACAGCATCAAAGTCTGGACTGGGCTGGATGGACTAATGGCCTGTGTTCCTGACCTTGTACAACTCTGCAGGGAGGCCAAACTAACATTAATTGGCTTTATCTGTGCCTGGTCCTGGATTGCTCCCCCTCCTCCCCTGCTGGTCTCCCTGCCTTCTGCCCAGCAGTCATAAAGGACACCTGCTGCCCCACCTCACCTGGTTCCTATGGAGCTTTCTTTCTGGAACTCACAGGATGACCTTGACCCCTATTGCTGCGTCCCAGCCTAATCTACCTCACAGGGTTGTTGTAGGGATACAATGGGAAAAGGTTTGTGCCTTTGCTTGTGGGCTTCCCCATCCAGATGAGGCAAGCTACATTCTGAGAGTCACTGTGTTTGAGGGGGCTGGGTTCTAATCTCCGCTCTGCCACAAGGCTGATGTGCTGACCTTGGACCAGTTTCGCCACATAGCCTACCTCAGAGGGTTGGAGCCGCTGCTGTAGGGAGAAACTGCCCTGAGTTTTGTTTTGTTTTTAAAACGAACGGGAAAGGATTTAAGGCAACATGAGAGCCACCAAGCATGTGCAAAGTGCAATCTTTTCCATACTGCTGACTAGCCCTGATTTACCCTTGCAAAATAAAAATAATAATAAAAATTAAGGGTTTTATCTGAGTTCTACTCAGAGTAAAGGTAAAGATAAGGTAAAGGACCCCTGGACGGTTAAGTCCAGTCAATGGCGACTAAACCGTCTACTCAGAGTAGAGCCTTGAGAATTAACCAGCCGAAGCCCATTAATTTCAATGGGTCTACTCTGAGTACGAGTAGCACTGAATACACACACACACCCCCAAGCACATTTACTGTATATGCCTCCAGCAAGAGGCAAGCAATTCCCTTCAAGCAGTTATCCCAAGGCGTTTAAAAGAAAGCAAGAAGGAGGAGACGGAAGGGATAATTTTAGGAGAATTTCTGTTGCTGCAGAGCGACAGGCGCACGGGGCATCTGGCCGGGGTGTGGGAGAGAAATCGGCACACACAAAAAGGCGTGAAACTTACCAGGGAAGAAGTTTGCGCAGAGCAGTAAGAGGAGATGCTCTTGAAACGCGAGAAATCCCATTCTGGAGCGCCCTCGCCGACGCAAAGCCATCCCCCTCGCTCCGCTTTTGGTCAACGCACCCATTCCTTTCGCGTCAACTTCGGCCCCCTCGCCATCCTCGCCTGGTCCTGATCCATGGCTCCCCCGCTCGCCCGACCGCTCTGCCTTGAGCAGGAACCGGTGTCTGGGTCCGGGTCCCCCGCCTGCTTCACAGTACGCCCTCTCCCAACAAAAACAGAACCTCTCCCGGCAAACAAAAAAACAAAACAGCGTGTGCTGCTAGTCCTCTTGATCCTCGGGGTGGCCTCTCTCCACCCGGATTCTTGGCACTGCGCTGCGCAGCAGCAGCCCCGAGCTCGGCGAGGTCGGTCTGCAACTGTTGGTCCCTTCCGCGGGATCCTCGACCTACTCAAGGCTGCTTCGCTGCCTTCGCTTCTTGCCTTCGCTGTCCTGCCTCTGCTGGGCTGGGCTGAGTTTTAGAGAGCCGACTGATGTGCTTCTCTCTCTCGCCACATCGAGATTGCCTCTCCCTTTTGACTTCTCTGCGCTCAGATTGGGCGGCGAAGGCGGAGGGAAGCCAGTGGCATCTCTCCCCTCCCCGGTCCGTTGTGGGCTTCACCAGGCGGGACCGACCCTCATCCTCTTCTGAAGAGGCTGGGGAGGGGAGGGAGGGAGGAGATCCCACGATTCCCACCACAAGCCACGCGCAATAGCCCAGGAGAGAAGACCAGGGATTGTGTTGTTAAAGAACCGGGCGGGGAGGGGGCGCTCCCAGAACTGGGGGTGGAAAGATTCTTCCTCTCCAGATTTACACCTCACATACATAATTTCACACTCCCCGCATCTTCTTTAAAGCTGCTTCCTGCCCCATTCCACCGATTCAGAGAGAGAGAGAGAAGAGAGAGAGAGAGAGAGAGAGAGAGAGAGAGAGAGAGAGAGAGAGAGAGAGAGAGAGAGAAATCTTGCAGTCTCAGGTTTTGTTTGCTTGGCACTGGATGAGATGCGATCCTATGCACATTTACTCAGAAGCAAATCCCGTCTGCTGACTTCGATGGGATTTACACCCCTGTAAGCGTGTACAGGATTGCAGCCTTCCCGGATTCATCTTTTAACTCTGAATATTTGTTTATAGCAATCCCATGGGGCGGGGGGCGGGGAAGCATATGATTTTAGTTCCTGGTCGAAGCAGGCATCGTTTTAAGACAACTTTTGTGGGTGATCCGCTTGTCGCTGGCTGTTTGCGTGCGCACACCCCCGTTTACTCCGCATCCAGTGCGCTCCTGCTGCCGGTTTGGGGAGCAGTAGTGTGTCCACACGACGTTAGCCACATTTCCATTCTAACCTGCCATTCCAGATGAAACAGTCCGCTTGGATGCTTTTATGAATCGAGGCTGTGCACACTTACCAGCTTTTAAAGCGCAGCCAGGTCCTTCTGTTTCTCAATTCGGATCGAACCTGGCTTGGCGGGTCGGGAGGAGACTCATCAAAACACTCTATATAACAAACAAACAAAAAAACAAACTGTGGGATGTAAAGCACAGGACAGGAGCAGTCAAACACAACATTGTTACAGTGGACATAGAAGGGGAACTCTAGGCCAGCCAGTCGGAACTTGCTGTTTCTCCTGGGCTGGGATGGACTTCCTCTGTGTAACTGGAGATGGGTGTGGTCTCACCTGGGCAGGTTAACACAAAACCACAGGGACCAGACTCCATCTTCCTCTTTTGGATCTGCTACTCAACAGAGCAGCATCAAGGACAAAGGGGATTTCTCCCATATGGCGATAGTCTCCACATGTATACTATTTACTAAGTTAAACGTCTGCCTTCTGGGATCCTTTTGTCAACAGATGTGTAAGTAAACTCTTTTTATGCTTTTATAGAAGACTGTGTAGTGTCTTATTTTGAGAGGGATTAAAAGGGGGAAATACCAGGACATTATTAAAAGAGACTCTAGCAAGTCTGAGCAGGCTATCCGCTGTGTGTGTTTAAAAAGGGAATGTTAACTCTGCTGATATTGTTGAACTTGTAAACACAAGTTGGAATAGCATATCTTAAACAATATATCCTCCCCTGCATCCCAAAACATTCCTACACAAACGAAAAAAAAAAGGCTAGATGAAAGATAGATAGATTGTGGCTCACACCGTGTGTACACTGCTTTCCAAACCAGTGGTGGGAGCAGGCTGGATGCAGAGTAAATAGGAGTGTGTACACAGCTGGATAAATGGCCTGGCTGCCTTTTAAGCTGGCATTGTGTACACAGCCTTAGTCACTGGCGGCTGCATGGAACCTGTATGGATCCCAATTGCTGGGTTGGAACCATAGTGAATGAGGGCAACTGGTAGGTTTCCTGCAAGCACCTGATTGGCTGCTGTGGCTGCTGTGCTTGCAGGATGCAAGGCTAGGTATACCTCTTCGATGATGGCTGCACACTATCTCCAATATTGAAGGTGGCGTGCACCTGAATTCCAGGTGCTGAGAGTCACAAGTGTGGAGAGTAGCTGCTGTATTCTGCTCCTGCTTGAGGAATTTCCACAGGTGCCTCATTGGCTGCTGTGACAACAGGATGCTGGACTAGATGAGCCTTGGGTCTGATCCTGCAAAGCTCTTCTTAGGTCTTTAAGATCATAGCTGTTAACTTTTCACTTTTTTAAAGGGAAATTCCCTTATTCCGAATAGGATTCCTTGCAAGAAAAGGGAAAAGTTGACAGCTATGCTTTAAGATGCATTCCCTCCTATAAGAGAAGGAGAGATTAATCATGCCTCTTCTAAGGCTGTGTGCAGGGAGCGTGGGTGGTGCTGTGGGTTAAACCACAGAGCCTAGGGCTTGCTGATCAGAAGGTCGGTGGTCGAATCCCCACGACGGGGTGAGCTCCTGTTGCTCGGTCCCAGCTCCTGCCAACCTAGCAGTTCGAAAGCACGTCAAAGTGCAAGTAGATAAATAGGTACCGCTCCGGGGAAGGTAAATGGCGTTTCCATGCGCTGCTCTGGTTTGCCAGAAGCAGCTTTGTCATGGTGGCCAAATGACCTGGAAGCTGTACGCCAGCTCCCTCGGCCAATAAAGCGAGATGAGTGCCGCAACCCCAAAGTTGGACATGACTGGACCTAATGGTCAGGGGTCCCTTTACCTTTACCTTTAAGACTGTGTGCAGACATAGACTTTGAAAACATACGGGGTCTCCACCCCCACACTGTGTGCTTTTGTATATAGTGGTTTACAGTTGTGCCTACCTTTGTGCGATAACTTCATCTAAAGTGGCAGCTGCTGACCATGTCACCTGCACACACGTTTCAAACAAGTGTCCAACAGTACTATTCTGGGCTGCAACAACAGAAGTATAGTGTCCAGATCAAGAGAAGTAATAGTTCCACTCTGCTCTGCCTTGGTCAGACCCCCCCCCCCCCGGAATATTGTGTCCAATTCTGGGCTCCACAATATAAGAAGGATGTTGGCAAGTTGGAACGCATGCAGCGGAGGGCGACCAAGATAATCAGGGGCCTGGAAACCAAGCCTTATGAGGAAAAGTTGAGCTGGGTATGTTTAGCCTGGAAAAGAAGAGACTGAGAGGAGATAAGATAGCCGTCTTAAAATATCTGAAGGGCTGTCACATGGAACAGGGAACAAGCTTGTTTTCTCCTGCTCGGGGTATGGGGGGGGGAGTAGGACTCCAACCAATGGCTTCAAGTTACAACAGGGGTAGGCAACCTAAGGCCCAGGGGTCAGATGCGGCCCAATCGCCTTCTCAATCTGGCCCGTGGACGGTCCAGGAATCAGCATGTTTTTACATGAGTAGAATGTGTCCTTTTATTTAAAATGCATCTCTGGGTTATTTGTGGGCCTGCCTGGTGTTTTTACATGAGTAGAATGTGTGCTTTTATTTAAAATGCATCTCTGGGTTATTTGTGGGGCATAGGAATTCATTCATATTTCCCCCCCAAATATAGTCCAATATAGTCCGGCCCACCACATGGTCTGAGGGACGGTGGACCGGCCCATGGCTGAAAAAGGTTGCTGACTCCTGACTTACAAGAAAGGAGATTCCAACTAAACATCAGGAAGAACTTTCTGACAGTAAGAGCTGTTAGACAGTGGAACTCTCAATTATTGGAGGTTTTTTTAAGCAGAGTTTGGATGGCCACCTATCATGGATGCTTTACCTGAGAGTCCTGCATTGCAGGGGGTTGGACTAGATGACCCTCTGGGTCCCTTTCAACTCTACAATTCTATGGATGTTCCCTGTTCCCCTCTGCTCAATTAGCATTTCCACAGACTTTTTTTTTAAAAAAATCTCTCTCTCTCTCTCTCTCTCTCTCTCTCTCTCTCTCTCTCTCTCTCTCTCAGTCTTCAGCTGGAAATGAGAGTGTTGGTCTACTGATATACATAGGACATATATTGGTCTTAAGAGAGGACGCCATCACGGGCGGTCGTGGGTCGCTTCGGCAGAGAAGCGACCCAGGCCGGCCGGGGGTAGGAGCCCCGCTACCGCAAAGCGGGGCTCCGATAAGCCGCGGGAAGAGCGTCCCGCGGCTTGGGCTCTCCGGCGAGCCCGCTATGGCTCCGAACCCTTCCCTCGTTCCCCCTGTAAAGGGGGAGCGGGGGTGAAGGGACTACGGAGCCGGGCTGTGGAGGCATGCCCCAACCGGCCGGCGAAGCGGCGGCCGCCGCTCGTGTTGTGCGATATCGTTCTACCTGGTAAAAGAAAGATCAATGAAGCCCGTTGGCCGTGAGTAACAGAACAATTGGAGATATCTTTGACATTTGGCGCTCCGGGAGACATAATGGAAAGGAAGCCCGCTTTCCTCCCTTTGGTGGAAAGAAGAAGAAGAAGAGTTTGGATTTGATATCCCGCTTTATCACTACCCGAAGGAGTCTCAAAGCGGCTAACATTCTCCTTTCCCTTCCTCCCCACAACAAACACTCTGTGAGGTGAGTGGGGCTGAGAGACTTCAGAGAAGTGTGACTAGCCCAAGGTCACCCAGCAGCTGCATGTGGAGGAGCGGAGACGCGAACCCGGTTCCCCAGATTACGAGTCTACCGCTCTTAACCACTACACCACACTGGCTCTCTGGAAAGAAAGTAACTGCTTTGATGGCGACTGCTGTAGCAGCGAGGAATAGAATGTTTCGACTTTGCAAGTAAGATTGATTAGATCCCTTTTGGGGGACTTAAGCTGGTGGAAATATTTCTTTTTAAAGTGGATAGAATGCAATCTTGGCACCCTGACTCCAGGGAAAATGGCTGCGGAGGCTGAGACGGAAAAGTACTGGGATTAAAATGGAGAATTATTGAAACCTGATACCCTATGCCCACTTCTACCATGTTGGGTTTCGTTTTCAAGCTGGTTTTAGACTCTGAACTGACTCACGAACAAAGGATTATTTTTTTGAAGCTAGAATTGCTAAACCAGAAATTAACTTTACTGAACCAGGATATGGCAAAGAATGTATTTCCCACAGGAAAGACTGTTCAGAACATTGCTAAAATGGAAGAAAACCTTGGCAGAGAGCTGAAGGGAATTATTGAAGAACAAAATATGATGTTTTTGCAACTCCGAGAAGATGAAAAGTCCTGTTGGGGTGGGAGACCCAGGATGAGAAGATTTTTTATATCCAATTTCTGGGGTGAGAGCTCAGGAATGATGGGGAAAAGACTTATATATTTACAATTAGAAGAGGAACGGAATTTCGAACCGGAGATGCTGGAAGGTGATGATCTGTGTACCCTGATGCCCCCTGCAAGGACTGTTGTAGACTACGTCTGGAACTGTGGACTTACAAGAAAAAAGGACATTTTGAAAAATGGTTTTGGTGTAAGATGGAGGAACGTCTGGGGGGAGACCCCGAAATGGCGAAAGAAAATGGTTAGAAAAGGGATAGGGTGAAATGTATTAAGGATAAAATTGGGATGGTTTATTATGGTAACCTGAAGCCGGTGTGTTAAGATTTTAAGTCTTTGAACTAGAGATGAGATATTTGGATTTTTTTTTCTTTTTATCAGCAGCAGTCTAAGTGAAAGAAGATGTTTGATATGATTTGATTTAAGAAGTATTTAAGAAGTAATATTTAAGAAGGATTTAAGAAGTAATATGTTGGGTTATAAAGTTGCATTTTTAATTTTTATGAAGTTATATGTGGAATAGATTTGATTTAAGTTAAGGAGTGATAGGTTATTGTGAAGTAAAAACAAGATTTTAAGTAAAAAGTATGTTTAGTTTGGATTTTTAAATGAATTAATTTCAGAGATGAGAAGTTATTAAAGTAAAACTGGAATTGGAACCAAAGGAGAGAAAACGGGGGAAGTCACCTGTAATGAGATCGAACAAGAAAAGTTTTTTTTGTGAAAACAAGAAAAAGAATTGTTGGTTGTTTGTATTTGTTTGTTTTTATTATGGTTTGAGTGTTGGGTTTGTGTTTGGGTTTGTGTTGATATGTTGTTCTTTGTTTTGCAAAAACCAATAAATTCCTTATAAAAAGAAAAGAAAAAAGAGTTATGGTACTGTTTCATGTTTTGCCTGTTTCATCCAAGTTAAATATGATGCAGGGGAGTAAAACAGCCCTGCAATGTCGGTAGGTCTGCCCCAATAGGAGGTGAGATGAGAAAGCTCTCTCTGTGTGCACATGTAGGTATCAAGCTGTAAGGTCCTTGGATGGTTGCTCATGAGTAACCAGGCAAAACTCCAGCTGTTCCTTTAGTAGTTTTATTGTGCATACTATGTACAGTACAGAGCTTAAAAGTTCATGTCTGTATCAACCATCTGCAGAATCCGGGAGTGGCCCCTTCCGGTTCTGACCCCAATAAGATGAAATTGAAATCTCCACCTTCTTTTCTTTCACCCCGTTTCACCCCTCTGTGTACTTGGGGTGACGGAAATAGCGTGTCTCCCTCCTTGCCTGCTGAGCAAGAGGAGTGCAGGGTCTCTCCAACATCCCCAGAGCCTCGGCATTCCAGCTGCCTGCCCCTCCCCACTGGAGACCTCGCTGCTACTGGTCAGGTGGGGCTGAGGCTCTCTGTAGCATCCCAAGAGCCCTCCCACCACCCTGCGCTGAGCTGGGGACAGTTCCCTGACACAAGCGTTTGAGAAGCAGCTGCTCAGCACAAAGCAGATTGTAACAGTTCCAGCAGAATATGCTCTAGATTGACAAATAAGTGTATGATGCAGGAATGATGTCAAGCCTCCATCCAGCACTGGGATCCACATTATCATCCAGTGCGCAAACAAAAACTTGCCGAATTTACACTTTCCAGAACAATACAACAGCCGATCACCAAAATTCGCAATTCTCTGAACTTCGCCATGAAGTTCTCCAGCCAAGTAATCTGTATGAACATATTGCCTATAAATGGATACATTTGTGGAAATAACTTACAAAAATGCATTCTATTAGGAGAAAGGGCTTTGTAAAAAAAAAAAAATGTGTACAGTGGGAAAAATTGCATGCAGGGATGTGTATACTAAGATAAACCGACAGTAAAATGCTGATGAATTGTCGAGTGCTGTATTTCCTGGTGCAGATTGAACTCTCGAGAATTCAAGCCACTTCAAGATTCTAGTTCTCCACAAACAGAGATGAGACTTAAAAACAAAAACAAAACACAGAGACAGAAGAAAACAGCTGCATGGGTTTGGTTTTAAAGAACTGTGCCTACAACAGAGCCCCACTCCGCCTTTCCTGCTGCAGACCCCCATCCTCTTGTGTTCTTAAGTTAAATGTGTTAGATTATTCCCCATGGACCTCTGCTATATCATCTCCAGCTTCCTCTAAAAGGATTGCCTGAAATCCAGGCTAAGTGATTGCCAACAATGAAATGGGTTTGGGTACTAAGCATGCACGACAAAGGGACGCATCTATTTACTTAACAAAGTGGTAGAGGCAGCTCTTTGTCATGTCTTGGTAACAGCACTGTGCAAGATATAAAAGGAAACACAGTGGAGTGGTCTTTCATATACACTACACTTTTCATTCCCTTTCTTTTCCATTCCTCCCCACACCCTGCAGTTTAATCTTGGACCTATCATTATTTTAAAAAATAAAATACACTAGTAAAAACAAAACATTAAAAATGTGTTATAGCACCGTGACACCCGATGGTGCTGTAGAGCGGAAATTGGAACTCTGTGAAATTTTCCATTGTGAGCTTTAAAATGGGTTTTTCCATAGCATTTTCAGAGCGGTTTTTTATAGATGTGTAGATGCAGACCAAGATTGGGCCTTGGGATAGCTTGAGAACCCCTTATACCTTGAGAGAAAGCAGAGCAAGGGGACAGAGATTTGACATAATGCACCGTGTAGGATTTGCATGCTTTAAGATCCCATTGGAATGGCTCAGCATTCTAATCAGCAACTAGTGCTGAGCCAAACATGACTTCCATTTTTTTTTTTTTGCACCATTCTCCATAAATTATTAAGGTAAAAAATGCCTTCAAAAATTATCCAAGGGGGCAGAAAACGTAGCTGGTGGGGGTACAGGGCCTTTTGATGCACTTGCCTCACCTTTGAGATGGCAGAGTTGTGTTTCTGAACAGGGCTGTCTTAAGTAAATCTGGCACCCTGGCGTGAAGATCCCTCTGGCGCTCCTTGTGCTCCGCCAGGCAGCTGGAGGGGGCGGCACGGTGGGCGGGGACACTGAACTCGCATGGCGCTGCCGTCCAGGGAGCCCAGGCTGCCACGCCGACGGGAGGCTCACTGACGGCCTCCCTGCATCCGCAGCCTGAGAAGAGGTAGGTGAGAACGGCACTGCCGGCGGGGCCGGAGGGCGCAGGTGCCCTCCTCAGGCTGTGGCATCGTGGCACCTTGCGCCAGTAGCCTCAATGGCTTACACGTCCCTGTTTCTGAATGTCCTTTCCTTTGTTCTGCAAAGTGCCCTGTGTTTTGCAGCCTTCCTGGGTGCTTGCTTTTCAGCTAAAGCCCAGGGGAATAAATGAATGAAACCAGGAAGCATAGGCAACCAGGGAGGCTGCAGGACACTGGAGGATTAATGTATGAAAAGAAAGACAGTACACACCACTGACAACCACCCTGCAAGGATAAAATGAGCTCAAAACTCTGCACACACACACACACATTCTCAAAAAATCCTAAAACACCCCGATAATTGGGCAGTAAAATGGGAGCCTTTTGCACAGAGGAAGAAAATGCTTGATTTTGGCACAACCCTGTGAACAGCTTCCTGATCCTGCCTTATAACAGACCAAGGCCTCCTCAACAGTGGCTGCCAGCACTCACTCGTTGCCCAACGCAGAGCCGTAACCAGCAAATATTCTCAACTCATCCAAAATAAGCTGCTCGACAAACATTGCTCAAAGCTGAAATGCCAATATTCCTTTAATAAATAACTGAGCCAGGCTTGATTAAATACTGAAAATTCCAAAATGTCGTTATCCAAAGTAGACTCAATTCTTGAAGGAGAAAGGATCTTCTTCCTTACCCACCTGGCCAAACTGGTGATGAATGCCTCTGTCCTAAATTCATTACTTTGAAGCAAATCCTAGTGAAATCAGTGGTACCCAAAGCAATGTCATAAGCCACATGTGTTGATTCTTTGTCTCTTTGCTGAACTACATCTCCCACCAGCCCCAGCAAGCATAGCCAGTGGCCCGGCATATGGGGAGTTGTAGTTCAGTAACACCTGGTCCCAGCGCGGGTTGTAACAATTAAAACACAATGTTAAAAGCTGTTGTTATTGGCATCCATCTATGTTGAGAGACAATGGAGTGCACCTCCAGGGGTGAAGTCAAACTGCTGGTGACCTCCCTGGGGTGCAAGCCTGGGCAGTGTGTGTGCAACTTAAATTTTGTTGTCGTTGTTCAGTCGTTCAGTCGTGCCCGACTCTTCGTGACCCCATGGACCAGAGCACGCCAGGCACGCCTATCTTTCACTGCCTCTGCAGTTTGGCAAGCTGAAACGTGTCCAGAAGAGGGCAACCAAAATGGTCAAAGGCCTGGAAACAATGCCTTATGAGGAACGGCTTAGGGAGCTGGGTATGTTTAGCCTGGAGAAGAGAAGGTTAAGGGGTGATATGATAGCCATGTTCAAATATATAAAAGGATGTCATATAGAGGAGGGTGAAAGGTTGTTTTCTGCTGCTCCAGAGAAGCGGACACGGAGCAATGGATTCAAACTACAAGAAAGAAGATTCCACCTAAACATTAGGAAGAACTTCCTGACAGTGAGAGCTGTTCGGCAGTGGAATTTGCTGCCAAGGAGTGTGGTGGAGTCTCCTTCTTTGGAGGTCTTTAAGCGGAGGCTTGACAGCCATCTGTCAGGAATGCTTTGATGGTGTTTCCTGCTTGGCAGGGGGTTGGACTGGATGGCCCTTGTGGTCTCTTCCAACTCTATGATTCTATGATTCTGTGATTCTAGAACACTGTCCAACCATCTCACCCTCTGTCGTCCCCTTCTCCTTGTGCCCTCCATCTTTCCCAACATCAGCGCGCGCGCACACACACACACACACACACATACAGTGGTACCTTGGTTTAATAACAGCTTAGTTTATGAACAACTTGGATTAAGAACGCTGCAAACCTGGAAGTAGGTGTTTTGGTTTGTGAACTTTGCCTTGGAAGCAGAACATGTTCCGCTTCCCTGTTGAGTGTGTTCCATTTGTAAATTGAGTTCCCTGCTGCTATGGGAAAGCACGCCTTGGTTTAAGGACGCTTTGGTTTAAGAACGGACTTCCAAAATGGATTAAGTTCGTAAACCAAAGTACCACTGTATCTCAGGTGTCAAAAGCCAGGGTAAATCACTGTGTCTTCAGCGTTCAATGAAAGCTGTCTAATGAAAGTGCCAGGTGTGCATTTATGGGGAGGTTGCTCCAAAAGAAATGCCCTCTCCCAGGCCACAACTTTTATTATTTAGTTATTACATATTTCTCCCATGTTTCTTTCAAGGAGCTCAACGTGGTACATACATTTCTCTCCCCCTCCCCACGACAACCCCGTGGAGTAGGTTTGGCTGAGAAGCGATGACCGGCCTGAAGTCACCCAGTGACCTTCATGACCGAGTGGGGATTTGAACCCTAGTCTTCCAGCATCTAGTCTGACACTCTAACCACTACATCCCATTGGCTGTCTGGATTCTTGCAACCGACTCTATGTGGGACTCCCTCTGGAAGAGAATTTGAAACTTCAGCTGGCCCAGAACGCAGCAGGAAGAACGTTGGTGGTGGTTGGGCCCCCGTGGGGCCATTTTGCACCTATCTTGCAATGCCTGCACTGGTTACCAACCTGCTTCCAGGCAGAACTCAAATGAGTAGTGATTATGTTATGTACTGAGTTGAATAGGATCCAAAATGCAGCAGTCTGATTGGTCCTAGAACAATAGGATTGAGATTGCAGCAGTCTGACTGGTCCCAGAACAATAGGATTGAGATTGCAGCAGTCTGATTGGTCCCAGAACAATAGGATTGAGATTGCAGCAGTCTGATTGGTCCTGCAGGAGCCACCCAATCCAGCTCCAGGTGGAAGTGAATCCGCACTCCGATTGGCATACAGGAGTATCCCGGAATTAGCCAATCACGTGGGGCCCATTGTGTAAATAGTGTATATAAAGCAAACGTTTTGGGGGAACTGCATTCCTCACTACTATGAGCTGAATAAAGAGCATGAAATTCACACTTGACTCTGAGTATATTTCAGATTACCTTTTAAGATCTAGATGGCTGGAGTTGCTGATACCTGAGGGTCTGCCTCCTCCTATAACAGACATTCACTTTCATGGAGATCATGAAGGATGGTCATTCTCTGAGCCTCATCCCTCCTGGAAGCATAACTGTCCCACCACTCCCTACCCCACAAAAAAACCCCCGCTGTTTACATCTGAATCAGAGCAAACGTCACTCCAGAGAAAACCCAATCGACATTTGCTCTGATTCAGTGGTAAACAGTGGGTTTTCCCGGGGGGAAACTGCAGGACAAACAGAAATGCAGACAGGCCCGGTGTCTGCATCAGTATTGTGGAGAAGCATGTTCAATGGGGTTTTGCATGGCCTGAGGCTCAGGAAGAGCCTTCTGTCTGCTTGTGAAAACTTCTTCCTTTAATCAAATAATGCGGCCGGCTTTTAATTTTCCATGTCGAAGTGATTTTATTGAATAACGTGTTTTTTATCTGCCGTGCCTATCTCCGTTATGTTTTTAGGATTGCATTTTTTACTATAGCATTTTTAATTACCGCAAGCCTCTAGGGGCGATAGCCTATGGATTAGAATTAATTAAATAAGTAAACGCGTTAGGTATGTGGAATAAATATGGAGTGACTATGGAAAGAGAGAACCCAGAGTGATGTGTGAATGCCCTGGCGCATGCTTAAGGGCCTGTTAAATTCTTCATGGTTTTCTTTTTGGTTTCACATTTATTTATTTAAAGGTGTTGGCGGTTGCTGTTTTTTATCCCAGCCAAAAGAAGGCTCCCGGAGCAGCTTTAAAAAAAAAAAAAGAAACACTTGGAAAAAAAGAGAGAGAAAGAGAACCCCTGCCTTTAGGCTTACAATCTAAAGAGGACATGAAAAAACAAATAGAACATCAATTGGGGGGGGGGGAGAGAAGTAAATAAGTAAACCCAGGTTCAACGTCTTAGTTGCATGCTCAGATTACCAGCTGGGATGAAGAAGAAGAAGAAGAAGAAGAAGAAGAAGAAGAAGAAGAAGAAGAAGAAGAAGAAGAAGAAGAAGATACTGCCCACCTGACTTGGTTACTCTACCCACTCTGGGTGGCTTCCAACAAATTAAAAACGCAGTGCGGGTGGCGCTGTGGGTTAAACCACAGAGACTAGGGCTTGCCGATCAGAAGGTCGGTGGTTCAAATCCCCGCGACGGGGTGAGCTCCCATTGCTCAGTCCCTGCTCCTGCCAACCTAGCAGTTCGAAAGCATGTCAAAGTGCAAGTAGATAAATAGGTACTGCTCTGGCGGGAAGGTAAACGGCATTTCTGTGCGCTGCTCTGGTTTCACCAGAAGCGGCTTAGTCATGCTGGCCACATGACCCGGAAGCTGTACGCCGGCTCCCTCGGCCAGTAACGCGAGATGAGCACCGCAACTCCAGAGTTGTCCGCGACTGGACCTAATGGTCAAATTCAAATTCAAATTTGAAAAATTTGAATTTGAATTTGGACCTAATGGTCAGCGGTCCCTTTACCCATGGTCGTGGCAACTGGGTGAAGTATATCGGCTTCTCCTCTGTGGCACAGTGCAAGGAGACCATGCAGCCCCCTCTCCAACATTTCTATTTCTTCTGGTGGAGAGCCAGTGCAGTGTAGTGGTTAAGAGTGGTAGACTCGTAATCTGGGGAACCGGGTTCATGTCTCCGCTCCTCCACATGCAGCTGCTGGGTGACCTTGGGCTAGTCACACTTCTTTGTGACTAGCCCAAGTCACAAGGGCCATCCAGTCCAACCCCCTGCTTGGCAGAGGGTTGGACTGGATGGCCCTTGTGGTCTCTTTCAACTCTATGATTCTATGAAGTCTCTCAGCCCCACTCACCTCACAGAGTGTTTGTTGTGGGGGAGGAAGGGAAAGGAGAATGTTAGCCGCTTTGAGACTCCTTCGGGTAGTGATAAAGCGGGATATCAAATCCAAACTCTTCTTCTTCTTCTTCCCTCACTGCGAGAAGCAAAGCTACAGGGAACCTCGGTAGTGGCGCCCGCCCTGTGGTACGCCCTCCCATCAGAGGTCAAAGAGATAAATAACTACCTGACATTTAGAAAATACCTGAAGGCAGCCCTGTTTAGGGAAGTTTTTAATCTGTGACATTTTAATGTATTTTAATATTTGTTGGAAGCCGCCCAGAGTGGCTGGGGAAACCCAGCCAGATGGGCGGGGTACAAATAATTATTATTATTATTATTATTATTATTATTATTATTATTATTATTATTTCTGTTAGGTAAGCTGTTTAGGGTGCTCTTGTAAAGCAAGATCATAGTTTGCGAGTTTCCACGCGACTTCAGCAGAGAGCAGGAGAAGCCAAGATGCACCAAGGTCAAAGATGTCTGCAAGGCAAGGAATGTGTTTCGGGGCTTTTCATATCCAGATGGTGCAAGAAAGTGAGAGTAGTACTACTGGCTCGAAGCTGCAAGTGCACCGAGATAGACGACACTACCAATATAGGAAGCTCTGACACAGCCTTCCCCAGCCTGGTGCCCTCCCTATTTTTTGGATTACAACCCATCAAAAAGAGGGCCCTGATGTTGTTGCATGACCAAACCCACCACTGTACAGCCAGTTCGTTTTGAGTTGCCATTCAGGGATCGAACCCACAACTTTGGCACCATGCTCTAACTATGGGACCACCTCTCCTGGTATGCCCTGCAGAGGACCTTAAGGTCCACAAACAGCAACACTTTGGAGGTCCTGAGGCTCAAGGTGGTTAGATTAGTCTCAACTACGGCCAGGGTCTTTTGAGTACTGGCTCCAACTTGGTGGAACGTTCTGTCACAAGAGACCAGGGCCCTGCGGGATTTGACATCTTTCCACAAGGCCTGCAAAATGGAGCTGTTCTGCCTGGCCTTTGGGTTGGACTCAGTCTGACCCTTATGTTTCCCTCCCCTTATGGTTTTGATTTATGGGCTACTACTAAACCACAGAGCCTAGGGCTTGCCGATTGGAAGGTCGGCGGTTTGAATCCCCACGACGGGGTGAGCTCCCATTGCTCTATCTCAGCTCCTGCCCACCTAGCAGTTTGAAAGCATGCCACTGCAAGTAGATAAATAGGTACCACCCTAGCAGGAAGGTAAACAGCGTTTCCATGCGCTGCTCTGGTTCGACAGAAGCGGTTTAGTCATCCTAGCCACATGACCCGGAAGCTGTCTGCGGACAAACGCCGGCTCCCTCGGCCTATAGAGCGAGATGAGTGCCGCAACCCCAGAGTCATCTGCAACTGGACCTAACGGTCAGGGGTACCTTGAGCTTTACTAAAATGAAGCTGCATTTTAAATTGTATTTTAACCCGTATTTTAACCCATATTTTAATTAACTGTTTTTTCTTTCTTTTACATTTTATTGTAATTTTATTGGTGTTAGCCGCCCTGAGCCTGGTTCTGGCTGGGGAGGACAGGGTATAAATAAATAAAAATATTATTATTATTTATTATTAACTGTCTAATAAGACTAGACAGCAATGCGCACCACTATGAGAACCACTATGGTGTAGTGGTTACAGTTTTGGACTAGGACCTGGTAGATCAGGGTTCAATTCCTCACTAGGTCACGATGCACAATGTTCACTGGGTGATCTTGGGCTAGTCACTTTCTCTCAGGCTAACCTACCTCACAGGGTTGTTGTGAGGATCAAATGGGGGTGGGGGGCGGAGCGGAGATCTATATACGCCACCTTGAGCTCCTTGGAGGAAAGGTGGGATATGAATGAAATAAATATATAAATATTAACACAAAACTCTCAGTGCTCCCATTAGCCCTGAACATTGGGACATAATTCCAGGAGCTCCGTAGACGAAAACACCTTGACCCAGGTGGCAGTGGCCATGGGCTAGTGTACTGTGCCCAGCAGCCCAAATCACAGCTGTTCTTTTAATTCAATTTAGTAACATCCCCAAAATGAGCATAATGAGACTGGCAGTGAGCTCAGCTATTCGTATGCCACCTTTGAGCTTGGGGGTGCCAATGAGGGAACTCCTTTTGAACCTTGGAGAGAAGGAGAATTTCTGGAACCAATTGTAGAATGAAAGCAGTCAGGCCGGACCTGGCCAGACCTCAGGCTGGACCTGGCCAGACCTCTGCCCCCTTTGCCACGCTTCTGCAAGGAGGGAAGAAACATTTTAATGAGACTCATTTGGGGGGGTGCTCCTGTTTGATATGTACAGATCACAGCTGACTTTCACGCCGTCTCTAGCTAAGTGAAATGATGTTCCGGAGGTGAGGGAGGAGAATGATTTCCTTCACGAGTAACAAAGGTGTGTCCTCCCCCCCCCCGCTCGTTCCAGAGAGGTGAGAAATGACATCTGAAGGTCTTCTCATTATGCGCATTGTGTATTGTTTGCGCTAATATGTGAGATTTTGCAAAGCATGCTCTATGGATATTCAGGGTCTCTGGGGGTAGAAGGCAGGCAGGAAGGAAGGCTTTTAACTCCCTCCACCTCAATGAAATCAGGTTCAGTGCTTCCTGAGCTGGTTACCTAGGGAACAGGTAGTGGATGCAACTGTAGCCCCCAACAGGGCTATCAAGAGTGCCGCTAATGGCAGATGTTGGCATTTGGCATCCTTCAGAGAAAACACATATTAATTCAGGCCATAGGGAGATTAAAAAGTTTTTTTTTTTTTTTGCTTCTTTTAAGAAAGGGATTATATACATAGGGAGTTAGATTTGGCTTGAGGATGTGGAAAGGCCCATCCGACAGCTTCACATCATCAAAAGAATGGGTTGTCTCCAACACTGGTATTGCTCAGATTCATATGAACAAACATAAGAACAGCAGGCTGGATCAGACCAATGGCCCATCTCGTCCAGCATCCTGTTCAGTGTCAGAGCTTCATGATCCAGCACCAGGGGGGGGGGGAAGCAGGCAGGGGCGGGGCTGGCGCACATTCTGGGGGCATGGCAGGTTTTGGGGGCAGGGGTGCAGCGCAGGTGGGGGGGCAGCCGAGATGGAATCCTACCTGGATCGCGCTGCCCGGGGCGCCCCGCCCCCTACGGCCCGCCTTTCCTACGCCAGTGATCCTGTTCTCACAGTGGCCAACCAGATGCCTGTGGGAAACCAGGGAGCAGAACATGAGCACAAGACCCCTCTCCCTTCCCGTGGTTTCCAGCAACTGGCATTCAGAAGCATTACGGCCTCAGTCCTGTATACCTGAAGGAGCGTCTCCACCCCCATCATTCAGCCCGGACACTGAGATCCAGCGCCGAGGGCCTTCTGTCGGTTCCCTCACTGCGAGAAGCAAAACTACAGGGAACCAGGCAGAGGGCCTTCTCGGTAGTGGCGCCCGCCCTGTGGAACGCCCTCCCATCAGAAGTCAAGGGAATAAACAACTACCTGACATTCAGAAAATACCTGAAGGCAGCCCTGTTTAGGGAAGTTTTTAAACTGTGATATTTT